>JBAMCP010000596.1:0-23140 GCA_037075105.1 Lissocephala sabroskyi | reverse complement strand
ACACAAAGCACGGCGCTATCTGTGCGCTTTGCTTGTGTTGCCCGCAGTTAAACTTCTGCGCGCGTCAAGCGACAAGCGACTTGGCGGACGGCGCACTAAGTCGACAAATCGACCACCGACCATCGACCATCGAGTCGGCCGTGTAATTTTGTGGTGCTCGCGTTGCTCAGGAAAATCTCGGAATTTCTCCGTGGGAAAGCGCCACGGCCGCTGCAGTGCTACGGGCAGCCCAATCGAAAGGCATTTGTGGTGCGCGTGTTGATACGATTTAAAAATATATTAAAAACAAAACTAAATTTACGAAGAAGCGCACAAAAAACCAACAAAATTCAAGCGAACACTCTCAGCCGCCTCGTCATCCAACTGGAGGAGGAAAGTGCTGCGGAAAATCTTAACAAAAATACTTCTATGCCTCCCACAAAAATAAATTGAAATTCAAGTACTTGGGAAATATACTAAACAAGGCCGACAACAACAAGCATTTGCCCGAACAATTTGAATACACTGGCGGAACGAAATCAATTCGCTTGGCGAGACTGACTGTCCGCTTGTCTTTAATCTCCAAAAAGTGTTCGCGCTGCCGTCGCCGCGGCTTATTCGAAAATTATGCAAATTCTACAGTCGTACCGTTAATTACAACAACAACAACCACAGCAGCAGCGAGTTTCCACCAACTTCATTGGGATTGTTTAATTTTCCGCCCCCTTCCCCCTCGTTAGCCGCATCTCCACACAAATCCCCTCAATCCGTTTACACATCAACCCCCCCTGGAGCAGGGAAGTGGGAAGGCCGTCGAGATCACCGATCGGCCGAAAGATCCGCGCGTCACCTCCGCTGCTCGCGTCAACCGACCCGCCTCGACCCCGCCGCCCCGTCGCGGGTGCCAGTATTTTCCGAATCCATTTTTCTTGCGCGTCTCGTCGAGTTTTATGCGTCGCGACATTTGCCACCTGTTCAGCGACGAGTCTGCGAAAAGCGTTTTGGGAGCAGCGCCTAATCAACGAGTTCTCCTCGGTAAGTAGCCGGCATAAAGTTTACAATGTTGAAATTCTACAAATCACTCCGCTCGAGAGCTGCTCTAATCGCCGTCCAAACACAGCCCAAGTGCGAAGAGTCAACAGCATGCGGTTGCCTCCGGAACTGACCTGGTCCAAGTGGGCCGACCGCCTTCATCACCTCAGGCAAAGGGTCATCGATAGAGGCAACTGTAGTTTCTTCCCTCAAGTGCAGTCCAATTAGGGGCCTCTGACCGATCAAATTCAGTTGCTAATCGGCTTTCACAAGTTTCCGCTGGCAATCGGTCAAGTGCGATTGTTGGCCGCTCAAAAGTTGAAAAGTTGACGATACTCTCGGCCCGGCCAGGCGAACTTTGGACGAGACGGGCTGCTGTTTCGATTTTCCATATTTCCAACGCCTTAGTGGCTCTGCAAAGTTGCCCAATTACAGCCGCTCGTGCAGTCAGTGAGACTGCAGAGAACAAGGGGCTTAATTACCCGACGACGACTATGGAACCGCCAGCCCTCGAGTGGATGACGGGGCTGCAAAGATTCTCCTCCTCCGCTGGGCTCCTGCGAGAAGGAGGCAGGCAAAACAAACGCTGCAGGCTGATTCATCTGGGCACTTACACTAATTACAGCCGGTGCCTCGGTCGGCTAAAAGTTTCCATTGGCCCGCCTCCCTGGGCAGAGCAAATGTATAACAAGTGTAAGGGAGGCGGCGTTCCGAGGCCCACGTGTGTGCCCAAATGTGTGTCGTAAAAATCTAACATGGAAGTGTGAGCGTGGCAGGCTGGAATCATAAAAGGCCCACAAAACGGCCCGGAGAGCATTGCAAACCGCAAGTGCAAAAAATTGTAAAATAATAACAACAAAAAGCACGAGCATCCGCAGTAGCCGTGTTCCTCGGCTTGTTGGTTTTTAATGTGCCGCCAGCAGCAGTTGGCATTGTCATTGCAGACGCAGAGTCGCGTCAATGGGGCGTATGGGTAATAAAATTGACAAGGCCATAAAAGAGAGACCGAGTCGGCGGGTAAGGATTAAAGCGGCTCCAGAGCGACAATCCTTGCCAGACAAACAAATCAGACACCTCGCTCCGCCATAACCGAAATGCTAATGGCATTTTGAAGGGGATGCGTTGCGCATACGCAGCGTTGTACTTTGCCCCGCGGTTGTGGTTGTCGTCGCCAACACCTCTAAGCGATAAAAAGCTCTTAATTAATTAATAATTAATCACACGGCAACTTAACATACCGCCCAAATATCCTGAACGTGCCCTACGCGGCCCTAAGCCGAAATTGATATGACATTTTGGGGGGCGGCCAGCCGGAAACGTGGCCGGCCATGTGGGTGGACCAGGCCCGGGTCAGCCCGGCCCACGGTTCGTTATCATAATGGGCCACCGAAAAATTTCTAATCGCGGCAATTATCATGACTGGCGCTGGGAATTTAATTTCCGCACTGGGCGGCAACGATATCGCCGCCCACTGCTCATCACCTTCGTCGACTCGACTCGACTGCCAGTCGCCTGCGTTTATTATTTACAAAATATTATTTCTGTTCCGAGTCGCGCACGGCTGCTCTTTGGCCATTGGAAATCCATCATGTAAGCCGGGGATTCGCCTGCTGCCTCTGCTTCGTCCTCTCGTTGGCGTTCTTAACTTCACTTTGTGTTTATTCACTTGCCAAGATAAATGAACGACACGGCGCGGGGGCGTCGCAAACTTCCTGCGGTCTGTCGTCGGCCCCACACCTCAAGTCAGCTGTGATTACAAGGAGCGGCCGTGGCGGGCTCAGGTGGCAAGCTGACGGCAGCACCACATGCTCTCCGACTGTCAGGCACACGGCGACGGTGCGGTTGTGTCTCCCATCCGGCATAGTTGAGTTTAAAGCCGCCGCCGCCGCCAGCGCCGGGAGGCTTGCGGGTCTCCAGCGACTGTTCAGGGGCTGCGGGGACACGGGCCCGGTTGGACAGACATTAGGCAAATTACTTATGTTAATTAGTTTTGGCTGCTAATGAGAAATCGCAGGGATCCTCCATTGCCGTTGGCCCTTGTCCATAATTCACGTTTTGAAGTGCCCGTTTCATCAGCGTCTGCCTGAGCGTGTGTGGGGCGTTTGATTAACTTTTTACATTCACCCGGCTTGTTTACATCAATTTCGCTTTTGATTTATGGCTTCAAATGTGCCCACTTGCCCCCGACGAGGCGGCCTCTCAGCCAATTGCATTGTGGAATTGAAATGATTGTTGCCCGTGCAACAGTTGACTCGAGTTTCAGTCGCTGCTCACTTGATTTAGAGATGGGGCGACTGGCCGGGCCGGGAAATGCAACTGGTGGGCAAC
Organism: Lissocephala sabroskyi; assembly: GCA_037075105.1. NCBI lineage: Eukaryota > Metazoa > Arthropoda > Insecta > Diptera > Drosophilidae > Lissocephala > Lissocephala sabroskyi. Next base: position 19,801 of record JBAMCP010000596.1, on the reverse strand, counting down.
TGCTCGCCATTAAATTCGGATTAATTATGACTGCGAGGACATGAGCGCGTGGGCCTAATTGAAAATGCGACAGTTTATCATTTAACATTCAGTATTGACAAGCAATCAATTGAAAAAGCAGCCCGCGGACGGCACTCGCCGACCGCCGGGCTCGTTTTAATGAAAAACTAATTAAATGTCCGTGCGACTCTCAAACGAGTCCGCGTTTGGCTTATTAATTAATTAAAAACACACCGCTCAGGCAGGCGAGCCACGCCCAGTCCAACTCCATGCATATATCTTAATTTTCTGCATAATTAATGCCCGCAATTAAGTTTAATTCGGGGCGTAAACAAAGCCACTGACTTTGCCTGCCTTTTTCCAGCCAGCGAGTTCACTCGACGCGGATAATTAAACCGCCGCCGCCCCATTGTCACGCACGCACGCCCAGCTGCCTGCCCCGGCACATAAACAATCTACTTAACAAACGGCCGAAATGCCCATTTGATCCTGCCATCAATTTCGTAGTCCCCCCGAGCACGAATGCACCACGCCAAAGGTGCCTCCAGAGGCAGTGGCACTGACAGCGGCAGTGACAGCGCCAAGGCATCCGCAAGATCGCAGTTGCCAGGACAATACTGCAATTACGGCAGGACTGGCGCTCCTTCGCCTGAATGGCCGTGTGCGGTCATGCGGTCGCCGGCGCTGTCAACGCCAAGCGCCCGAAAGTCGCCGGCACTCCAAGTGGCAGTTGCCCCACCCGCCACCGCGCCAAGGTCGTCCACCTCGAATTGAAAGTACTCGCTTTTTTCTCCATCGATTATGATTAATGGAAGAACTAATTAAGCAGGACTAACACACTCGGAACATCTTACTTCATGAGGGGGCGTTAGGTTGTGCCTCCCTTTTCATTAATTCAACTGCCTGCTCGACCCCTCGACCCGCGCCGGTTTGGCGACTGCACCACAACATGTCTCGAGGGTGCATTATGTATTGCCAATTATGCGAACACGGCTTTCGGCGTCTCGACCGCCTGAGTGGCTTTTGTAGTAAGCGGTCGGTCGTCTGTTGGGTCGTTAGCCGAGCGGCGTTATTAATTAGGCGGCCCACCCACTTGTGGGTCCCGGGAGAGCCTGGAGACCGCTTAATTGACCGGCAATTAATTGCAGAGGGTTAGCTGCCCTAATCGCCCTGAACTTTCTGGCCTAATTGCCAGTGCAGTCCGCCTGCACTGGCCCCAACCGCGGCAGCGTGACGGGAAGCGTTGTTATCTTTGTTTTAACTTTTATATTTTTCAAATGGCGAAAACAATTGACAACGCGCTTCCCTGTTGATTCGAGAGGCGTGGCCACAGCTGTGCCGCATTCTGCCAGGCCCACTTGTGCACACTCAACCGCTGGAGGGGCGATCCAAGCTGTAATTATGCAGTTAGCCCGGCCGTTTGGGCCCGCCTGGCCGACCACCTTGACCGCTGCAGTTTGATTAGGCCGGCCAACAGTGCGGTTCGTGGGTGGAAAGACTCAATTTATTAGCCTGGCCGGCTGCATGCAAATGAGTCAATTCGCCGGACTTGAGGGCCGTGTGCCGTGTAATCTTATCCGGGCCTGGAGGGGACAACAAATCAATCAAAGGCTGTCACTGCGGCAAGGCCACTCCGACTGCGACTAAGCGATGATTTCGGGGATCAACCATGACTAATTGGGCAATTGGTAGGGAAGGCTGGAAAAAACTGCGCTCCCCGGCGCGAGTTTAACTCTGTAAATAAATTAAATTCAAATCGAAACTGATAAACACGCCGCCGGCCTGGATACCGCTCGCCCGCCCTCTTATCGCGCAGCCGCTCCGAGGAGCTAGTCAGCCGGTCAGGCAGGCGGGCAGCCGCTTTATCTCTGCTTAATTACGTTAGTGATAAGCTCGTTTTGTTTTCTTTTTGGCCCGGGGCACTTTTTTGGGGACGGACTGCATATCAAGAAGTCGTGCCGGAATCAAGTCGAGTGTGCTTTATTTTTGTTGGACTCTTTGGGTGCGCTGCGCGTTTTGGGCTGTCGAGGGCCTCTCGGCACTTCAAGTTGCCTCTCGGTTTAGATTTTGTTAATAAAAATTAATGGCACTGTGATTTTCCGGGGCTCGCTGTGGGCAATGCGTTTTTATGTGTTTGTTTTGATTGTAAATTTTATGGCTGCCGTCAGCCGTCCCCCGACTTCATTCAGGATCCCTCGGCACACATGGCTGGCCGCCTGCCATTCGCTGTGCCCATCCATTCGATTTGTGAGTGTTAATTGTGCGTTTATGGCCCACCGTGCGGGGAGGCGGGGCTTTTGTTTGCCCTCCCCGAGTCCATTGACTCGTTGACAACACGAAGCGCCGTTGGACAGAAAGGTATTTTTGGATTTATTCCGGGGCTAAAAATAATTAATTACATATCAATTATAAATTGAAAGATTTGCAAATACTTACGAGTCGATTTGTTGTTGCCACCGACACCGCCCCCGCGGTAGGTAAATGGCTCCTTTTTTCGTTATTTACTGCCCCAATCATTCGGTTATGGGCGATTTCGTTTTTAACTACATTGCTAATGAACTGCCAGAAACGCTTGAAATGAGGCGTTGCGATGAATCGATGAATCGACGCGCCTGTCGATTCATTGCCACCGTTCAATTTTTCAATTTGATGGGCCACCAAACCCGCTCGGAGCTCTCCTGGCCACTCCCAGGGGCCGTCTTCGTGTGCCCCCGGCCCGGCCATTATATCAAATGGAAAGACTCAGATAAATGACATACGCTGATAAGTTAATAAGTCGGGCCAGTCAGTTCGACAGTCGGCGCAGCCAGTCAGTCACTTTGGCATTCTTTTGTGGGCTCCCCAATTGGGTTTTGTTTGCGGAGCCGCCGCCCGCTCGGCGCTCTCCGCTCGGTGCTCCTTTGTTTTGTGCTAGCCATATAATTTCTATATAATCTTTATGTATGGGGGCCATTCGCCGGGGCATTTTTTGTTCGCTGGGTTTTTGGTGGGTTCATAATTTTGTGCAAATCATTTTCTGTGGTGAGGTGGGTGGGTGGTTGGGTGGTTGGGGCGGGCGGTCGGCCTTCTTCAATTAATTTAAGCGCCAGATCAATAAAAATATTTGCCCCTAGCGCGGGCGGCGATAAAAAAGTTTTTGGGCATAAATCGGTTGCTAATAGAAGTCTGCCATGTGGCGAGCAGACATCCGAAATGAGGTCGAAAAAATCATAAATAAAAATTAAACTTATGTCGCTTTGAATGCACAAAATTGAAATTTATTTTCCTCGTGTATTCAACCCCAAACACCAAATGAATAAATGAACTTTAAGCCCATGAATATAAATGAATTCCATGCAATTTCCATTCCGCATGCACATTTTATAAAAATTCATTTATACCAAGTCATCCCGTGAGAATTCCTTTTCAATCCGCCACTTAAATGCCCTGCACCAAGCCAATTGCCTAAAATTGCCAAACGACACGTCTGTCGTTAAAAATTTTCCATAAAATTAAATTAACTTTACGTTAAGCCTCGGAGAGAGAGGGAATTTTTTGTTGGCTAATAAGAGAGCTTAAAAATAAATACCTTTTTAAAATTTCAGGCTTGTAAAATCTGTTAAATAAACATAATTATAAGTGCCACTTTCTGTCCTCAGTTGCCTCATAAGCAATTACAAAATTTCCAATAATAATTTTAACTTTAATTTAAAATTATCCTATTGTTGCTACCATGGTCCTTAAAATTTATTTAACTGTTTCTCTTAGGAAACTATGAACTCCAAAGAGCTGAGCTGAGAAACGAGATGACTATTAAAAACCCTACAAGTTTTGCGGATTGAGGGCTCCCATTCAAATTCGTCGCTTGAAAATAATACTCTTAGGGAAATTTGTCTCCAATAGAATTTGGCTCACAAGAATCTTTGTATTTAAATCGAAAACTAAACCAATTGATAGTTAAAAAAAAGGAGTATCAGATGCTGTAATTTCCAATCTCCCACAATATCATAAAAGAGGTGAAAAATATATTAACATATTGAATAGAGCTTCGGGTTCCATTTAGGATCCCAGACTATTTTGGAACTTTTCTATCAGCACTCCTTCTTTAACTGCTCTTATAGATTGCTCCAATTAAAATTCCCACTTTTTATAATTTCTTAGATACCTAACACTTCTTGTTTCCTTGGCTCCACCTCAATCTAAAATAAGTCGCCTCTTTCTATTATCCAAAATGAAAAGAAAGATCAGCAATATGTCCACTCTCCTGCCTGTTTGAGGGACTGTCGCATTTCTGAATGACCTTTGAAGATTGATTTACCTTCTCCTTAAAAATCTATTGTTATATAAGAAATGTTTTATCTGCTTCGTCTGATCTGATTGTACAAAGTCCAACGTTGAGATTAAAGACTACAACTGAAACTTGAAAATGTCATTCTCACTTTTTTATTCTGTCGGATCTCAATGGTCGTTTCGGCGTTGCGTTTCGATAAGCTCCAAGTGAATTCGAGCCAAATATTTGTAGGTTCCTACTTCCTATTGATAACCTGAAAGCATTCCGGAGCCGATTTAAAGCGGATTTGCAGTCGTCAAAGCTGCAGCGCTCATGGGATCGCAGTTGTTTGAGCATTTGAATAATTCAAGGGCAGTTGAACGGGTAAAAGTGGTCAAGTGAAAATCCCATTTTCAGCTGATATCACCAGCGTTTTGTTCCACACCCGCCACCCCATTCCACCGATAAGCCCGCTGGGAGGTGGGAGCCACAAGCGTCGGCGTGACCGTCACCGTGGCCATAAATCATATGGAGAATTTTGTTTTGCATTTGCATGTGTGAGTGGCTGTGCTGTGGATGGCGAAGAAGTGGCAGCTGTGCTCTGTCTGCCTCATAAATTCGGGGGTTCCTCGCTTGGTTTGCCCTCGACCTTGGTCGTGACATGCACAACTAAAGAGGAAACGGACTGGGGTGCGTGGGTAGCATCGATTAAAAATTTGCCAGCCAGTCAGTCGGTCGGTTGGTTAGTCAGTCGGTCCACTGACGGCCCCCATATGCGTTGCAATTATGAGACTGCGGCGCCGCCACGGCGGGCACGCAACTTTTGCCAGTCGCCTTGACTGTTGGAGGTCCTAGGGACCTTGCTGCTTGAACTTAACATTCCTGCCTGCCACCGCCGCCCACGCTGTTTAGTTTGTTTGTTTGCTGCATTTTAATGGCTTTTATTGATTTCCCCCCGCATTTTCCCACGCTGTCCAGGGCCAAGGCAAACTGCAAGGGGTCCATGCCCACCTCTAAGCCACGAGTGCCCCCTCAGGCGCTTGGGGCCTCGTTGGTACGAATGCGCTGCACCTGAGCACCTGGCCCGCCGTTAGTTGCCCGCAAATTTAAACGCGCCTTTTTCCATTTTCCGACCGACTTTGTTCGTTGCCATTTCTCCTTTTGTCTCAGTTCCTCGTTTGCGGCAATTTTCCATTTTTTGCATTTTTACTTCCGGTGAGCACGCCCCGTTTATCAACGCTGCTGCTGCTGTTTGGGGATGCCTGCTTAGCCTGGCTGAGCGGGGCGGGCGGGCGGTCGTACCTGCTTTGCATGTCGCGGTCTTGTTTGTTTTCGTATTTCCCTCCCATTTCAATTTTTCCCAACTGCGCCGGCTGGGCGCTGGCGTTGCATGTTTGGCGACATGTCGACCCTCGCGCTGCTTTTGGCTGAAAATGTCGAAGCACACGAATCTTGCCAGCCGATGCAAATCCGGCCGAGGGTGGGGGTCTCCAGCTGCCGGGGCTGTGGCGCCAGCCACCCACGACTGGTGCTATTTTCTTTGCCATCGCGGGCTGTCAACGGGAGGCGATTCCGATTGTAGGCCAAGGATGCCCCGCTGCCCCGCCTTGCACTTTTCATTTATATCGAGGCAAGACATTAATTTCTTAGCTTGTGATCTCTTGACGCTCCAAGAGACACAGAGCAGCTGGCACTTTCATTTATCAAATTGCCGCAAATTGCAATTTGGCAGCCTTTCACTGCGGCGCAGGCGGACGCGACGACCTCTTTGCCGAGGCGCAGAGCAGCCGGCATTTCACTGATTGGACCCTAAAGTTCAATTAGGGCCAAATGAAAAGTGCCCCATCAAATAATTGCCGACGAGGTGCAAAGTCAACTGAAAATATTAATCGCCAATAAACAAGGACGTGCGAGCGCTCGAAATGATTGTTATTAAATCACGAGGATAATTTATTGATTTCCCCAAATGGACGGGCCCGACTTCCGCTTTTTGTTCTCCACCGAAGGGACCGACATTTGCAAAGCCAGCAGTCCGTAAAAGCCACACGCTCGCCAGCCCAACAGACACATTCATAGAGGCATTCATCATCAAATACCAATAAAACGACCCCGCATGTCCGACCGTCCGTCCGCCGCACGATGTGGCATTTATGCCCCAACTCATTAAGATCGGCCTGGGCGATAGCCCGCGGGTCGGCAGGGTCTACCCAGAGACAAATGCTCACCCAGCCAACAAGCCGTGGGGACACAGCAAAGCGTCTCAGCGGGCGGCGGCTATCGGCCAGGACAGCGCGCCCCGGGAGGCGGGAGGCGGAGTCTTAATGGTCCATTGACAATTATAATGCCACTAAATCGTGTCATCGTGCGGTGAAGTAAAAACAAACATGGCTCTGGCACATGTCCACAAATGGCGACGCCTGAGTGGCCGGCCGACCAGCCGCCCATTCACCTGCTGTGGCCCCGCAGCCAGTCAGTCCAACGGTGATTTGCTGTGTGTGCGTGTGTGCTTGGGGGGCTTGCTTAGCTTGTGGCTGATAGTGTGCGTCTGTGTGTGGCGGCTAGCCAGGCGCATATTATTCAATTAAAACCGTACGATGATTAAGCTTGTACGAACAACTGTCACTGGCACGCACGCAATCAATGTCACCGCACACCCGCACCCGCACCTGCGGACACGGAAGACCTTTAAGTGCTAGACGAGTGTGTGGTGTGTGTGTGTGCGGCAAGACTATTCACTTGCATAAATGTCCGACTCGAGAGTCTATAGCCGTGGGACTCGGGGCACCCAGGCAAGTGCGCTGGGCAGCTCAAAAGCCACACAGCGAGAATTTGGGGAGACTTCCCAGATCCCAGATCATGAAGATTAATAACTGCACCTCAATTGCTCTTTTGTTAACCGAATGAGCTGGCCCTTTGAGTGATCTCTCTCGGCTCTGGCGAGGTCTTTTCAATTTAGTTTATTTGATTTTCGGATATTTTTGGATACATTCAAATTGAAAATAATAAACAACAATCAGTCAAGTCGATTGGACGGCTTCCATCAGCTGATATTAGATCATTTCAAATTCGGTAATGCATTTGTCACAAACTTGCAATGCACTTGGTTCTATTTCGCTATTTAAATCAGTTGAGACCGTCGTCGGATCTGTCAGATCGGCCATTTCAGAATTTTTTGTGCAAAAATCACAAACCAAAATATTCAATTTGGGATTCTACGGAACTCTTTCCAGCGCTTAATAGATAAAGTCTTTTGTGATTATTTGAATCAGAAAAATTCTATTCAGCAATCTTTATTCTTATAGAATACGATTGATATTATTTCTTGCCGTTTCTTCTATGAACGTCTCTGACGACCCAACAATGCAGAGAATTCTCATCCTTTAATGAAGACAAGTTAAGTCGAGAATAAACGAAGTTTTTAAAGAGAAAACTTGTAAAATTCATTCAAGTTTCAATTGTGGTGGCTTTGAAAATGAAACACTTCTAAAAAAGTTTGGAAAAATGATTTTAATATTGCAACCTTTATTAAGAAATCGGAAACCTCGACTGGCAAAGTGCTCAGAGTTTTCTTGAAGTGCATTGCTTGAGCCAAAGAATTCGGGGATTAACCGAGCTAAGCTTTATGTCGGAATTACTTTGGAATTCTCTACTTACCAATAGTCGAACTTCGACATGGCCAGGGGATTGGCAGCTCCGTTAATATATGGACTTTGTATCGAATGCCAATCCGCTTAAGTTTTGCCCTCTCGATGTGGAGAGCTTAGTCCGCGTTCGGCAATAAGGGGTTAAAGTTTGTGCAACAAAATTAGCCAGCGGCCTGGCTGGAATGCCTGCAACTGAGCACTCGTAAGCATCAACGGTGCAACTGAGGCAGTGCTACAGTTGCCACTCCGAGGACTTGGCCCGGCTGCCAGTGAGTGCGTGTGGCAAATTAAACGGACAAGAGCAGCGGACATGTGTGTATTTAGGTGTGTACGTGTGTACACGAGAGTGTGTGTGCGTGAGTGACCTCGCCCGGCAGCAAACTTTTTTGTCGTCGCAAAAGTTTTCTCAAGTAACTGGAAAAGCAAACCAAGAAAGTACGAGGACCAAAAGAAGCACAAGAAGAGGAAGCATAAATTGGGCAGTGTGGCAGAAATGGTTTGGTTCGAGGGGCGCCCTCCCCACTGCCATTGGCCCACTTGAACTTTACATACCCAGCGGCCTCCAGGGACCTCGCTCTCCACCCCTCTCATGGGCTGCTGTAGCAGCGTTAAGTGGCACCCGCTGTTTCATCCTGACAGCAGCCGAGCCAGCGAGCGACCGGGCCACCCAGCAATTTGGACAGTGCGGCTGTGTCGTCTTGGGCTCCGTGGGGCCCAGCTGGCTCCAGCGATTGTCTTGGCGCCCATGGGAGTTGTCATTGTGCGACGGTGCAAAGACGTTGATGGGGCGGTGTTTCCTCTTCCTTATTTACCGTATCGCTAGCGTTTTTATGGCCCTAGCAGTTCGGGTTGTTATAAATTTTGTTAAAAGTAAAAGAGCCAGGTGGCTCCGGCCCACCATACCCGTGAGCTTTAATATTGGTGAGGCGGTAATCGATATTTGTAGGAGCATCGAAGCTCGTTGCGTGTCTACTTGCAGTTGCCTGCCGCCCGCTGAGAAGCACGAATTTAATGCGGTTTATTTGCACAGTTCGGCGCGATTGGTGAGCACGGTGCTTTGCCTTGGATTACGTAATGTTTGCATTAATGGAGTCTCAATAGTTGCCGGTGCCTGTGTAGTCCCCCAGCCGGTGTAATCCAACCACACACACGCCCACCTTTCGCTCGCCAATATTTGACCGGTTCTGGCGTCGGGCGGCGGCGTGAAAAGTGCGGCTTTTCACTACATTTACTGAAGAATTTATATGCTTCGAAATGAATTCGAACGGCCACCACCCACGCCCGCCCGCGGAGCGATGCGTGCCGCTTGTCTGGCCCTGGCCGGAGTGTGTGCGTGTGTTGGCCATTAGGGGCTCAGATTATTCAATTTGGCCGGCAGGTCGGCGCCACTGGCCCTGCTGGGCAGGCTCAATGAAAGCGGCGGACCAGCCTGGTGGGGGCCATGTTAACCTGGCTCACGTTTAATGGTTTCATTTGGGCGTTCAATGTGCAAATGTTTTCATTTATTTATCGGCTTTCGGTTCTGTTTACATTCGGGTGCTTTGTTTTTTGGAGGGACGGCGACGACGGCTGTCCGAAGCCTCCTTTTGCAGGTTACAAATTTAGAATCGTGTTGCCGCCCTCCTTCCTCAGCAAAATAAAACACAGCAAACAACAAGCACTGCCCGCAGTTCGTTGAGCTGACAAAATCACACGACACAGTGGCCCATAAAAAATGCAGAGGCGAATGCAACAGTCCCGTCCCTTTTCAAAGAAATGAGGGGCGTGGTGGCATGACAATTGGAAACCCCTGCACACAGCGGGGAAGACGGTTTTCCAATCGATTGAGCGAAATCAAACTTAGTTTTCCGGAGACAGGACATTTCATAGTTTTGAGTTACTCTCGAGTCAATTCTGTTCGAAGGCACGCCTGGCTGGGTGGAGAGCAAAAACAAAGCAGCTGGCCAGGAAGTGGCCTCGACTGGCTTAAAAACAAACATTGATATAGGCAACAGCAGACGGTCGGAGGCAGTCAACTTGCCGAGGAGCGAGCGCCAGCCGGCCGGCCAGCCGGGAGGTGTGAGCCTTCTTCCAAGTGACAAGGCAAACATATTTGCTTTTTGTCATGTCGGCAGAAAGACTGTCAGCCGTGTGGGTTGACTGTTGTCATATCCAGCATTTGCAGAAAACTCATGCCCGGACCCCGGGAACATCGAGCCCATTACACTTTGACCCATTTCGGGGGGAATGGGGGGCGCCCTTGACTTGGTCGGGCTTACGCGAATCTCTTTTATTTTATATACTGCAGAGGCCGTTGAGATTTACTGGCAGATATTTTGAATTGCGAAGACGGCTGTTGCCAGCCCCACAAGGAATTCGCTTAATTTCTTTGCCCAACGCGGCTGGCTGAGTGAGCAGCGGCCCGGTTTTTATTAGGCCCATCAAAGCCTGTCAGTCCGTCATAAGTGGACGTGGGCGTTACTTGGCAGAAATTCTCAAGCAAATTTTTCCTTCTTAACTCCTTTCAGGTGAGGGGCACACACACGTTGCCACCACCGCCACAGCGAGTTGGGTAAGTGATGGAAAAACATTTCGAGGACCTTTAAAAATAGCCAACGTCAAGATTTTTAACCCGACAAACAAGCCCAACTGCTGGCCGTAAAGCGCGCTGGCATTAAGCTGTCTGGAAGAGATAACTTCATATGGATTTATTGACATTTGCCTGGGTGGCTCAACGTGTCCTGTCTGACCGACTGCCCGACTCGTGCTCAGTGTTTGGCAACTTCTGGTCAACCGAGTGCGTATGCGATGCCAATTTTTGCGAATGACCGCTCAAGCATAAAAGGGCCAACAACATCCGCTGCGACTAATGCGATGTCGTTTCTGACTGACTGTCATCCCGCCATCCTGCGCACCGGTCCTCCGTCGGCGGGCCATGAAAAATACATAAATAAATGAGCTACGTGCCAGTGTTTCTGTCGCTCCTTCTCGCCCTTTTTTGGCTTTGTATAATCAATAGTTGGCAATGATTTATGCAGACCATTTTTTTCCTCACCAGCAGTGAGAATGCCAGCCCGGTCAGCGCCCAAAGGAGAGAGCATTTGAATTTAAATAAAGCGAAGGCAGAGGCCACGCTGATGACCAGACGGGCGGCCAGGCGGACGGTCCGGTTTCATTTGGTTGGCCGCTTAAATCTGCGGCTGCGTTTCATAAATTTTTGCATTCATTTGGTCGGTGACAGTAGACGGACAGGACGAAGTTGTCCGTCTCCAGCGGCCCCATCGGTCGGTGGCTTTCCACCTCCCCGAGGTCCTTTTGCTCTTTGCTGTGGTCACCACTGCTTTTTGGTCAATTATTCAAACCGCTAGGCAAGCAAGACCGAGCAGAGTATCCTGGGCCCCAACCCACTGAACAGTGGAAATATTCTGCAAACCTTTAATCCGAATTTACTTTTTCTTTTGCTGCTTAGAATTTTACACCAAAGTGTTTCTGAATATAAAAACTTGATAGAACTCTCCTCACTCGTTGACAAGTGTAAGAAATCTCGATAGAATGCTCGATTTCGTCCCACTGTGCAGACTCTTGCGGTTGTGTGGGCACTTCAAAGCTGTCAAATGTACACCGGCCAGGCGGGGAGGCTGTCGGTCAGGCCAACAAAGCGACCAACAAACGACAAAATTAAACAGCGCCCAGGGGAATTAAGAGCCATGGACGCTGTGATGAAGGATGTGTGACTGTTGACGTGGGCGTAAATTGCATAAACTGAAAAATAGAACAGAAAACAGCAAAAGCGCTCCATCGACTGTCGTCTCATCCCATCAACAGGTTGACGGCAGGCAGCCGCCGAACTGGGGCTGCTGCTGGACGAACCTTTGAAGGGGACGGCTCTTTGTTGGTCTTCAGCGAGTTATTGTGGCTGTTTGTTTACAGAACCAGAAAGAGAAAGGCGCGAGGCAGGCGCTGCTGTGAAGGACGCTTGTCCGCATTAGACACTCTATTCATGTCCTATGACCACATCCTGTCGCTGGCGGCGAGTGGGACTGGCCATCTAACTGCCTCAATGACGGACCCGTTTTAGAGCCTACTTGGAGGCAATCCGAGGCCATTGTTACCCTCGCATTCATACGGCTTGCGTGGCCCACTGAAAGCATTTCCGATGCCGGGCATGGGAAGCGAGTGGTTTCGGGGAGCCCCCCAACACAAAGGCAGCGACAATGGCCACCGTCAGAGTGCCTAACCGAGCATGAACTGAACTGTCTCCAGGCGTGTGTGGGTGTGCGTGTGTTGGCTTAGCCTGGCCACAAGGAATCAAGCGGAATGAAGCCCACTAACCGCAAAATAGCTAAACACAGCCAAAGTTGGAGACGCTGTGGCTGCGGCTATGCTCTTTTCGGCGAAAGGCTTTAATTATGCAGAGACTTCAGCGAAAATCCAAAGCATAATTACCGCACCAGGCTTGCCAGCAAAAATCTGTGGGCTTCTTTCAAACTTTGCACACGTCGTGGGCGTAGATTGCACGGCTGAGCATCTCCCCCTTTGAAAAGGGCATAGGCAATCCCACTTCACAATCCCGAGCTCTGTGTTCATTCAAAACTGAGCCCGGCTGCCTGGTGTCGGTTAATCAGATAGGCCCTGACGCGCTTAACCACTTAGAGGTGGCTGCCTGGGAGCGAGAGTGGAATTTAAGTGGATTTCCCTATTTTAATTTACTGCAGGAAAGCGGCTCTTTAATAAGCCCAAGTCCTGCCGGATTGCTTCGACCAGTGTCGACCACAGGAATTTGCAGCCCACCTGTAAATCACCCGCTATCAATTTAAAAAGCCCTCGGGGCAGACAATCCTCTTGTTAGAAGCCAGCCGAGACGGCCTCTTAATTGCCATAAAATTTGAAACTTTAAACAAGCGAAGCGAAGCACCTTTGAGAAATCAAAGGACCCAGCGGGTCACGGAAGGTCCTGAGAACCCCGACGCGATGCGTTCGGTTTGTTTGTTTTTATTCCAGCGCACGGACAACTACCGAAACAACAGCAAGAATCAACATAATAACTGTAATAACGACAACAGCAACAACCATCAAACGAGCCCAGGGAAACGCCTCAGCCCACTCCTCCACCCTCGACGGCTGTTGTCTGTTGGCTGTCATGTTGTTCCCATTGGCAAAACGCCATTGAAATTGACTTCATTATTATTATTTTATGTGGCCTTTACAGTTCGACTTGCTTTAGTTTCCTGCGTTTTTTCCTCCTATCCTTCGCTCACGACAGCCCCAGCCGAGCATATTAGCTCTCCCAAAATCTCTTCTCTTTCGACACAGTAACTTATATATCTCTATATGGTTATAAGACTCTCCTTTGTGGATATTTAAAGGCAGAACTTTTGAGATATTAAAATGATTAATTGGATAATTTATTTCTCTCTTTATGAAGTTTATTCTTCTCAAAGAAATTAACAAACCCTCGGCCCTTAGTCTATCGAGTCACAGTTGACTTATTTAAAGACTGAAGAACCCAGAATTTGAATAGAGACCAACAATTTTGACCGCCCAACTAAATTTACTTCGTTTTATTATTTTTAATGCATATATCTTGCTCATTCACAAATCTTAACTGATAATCTCCAACATCCGATTAGGATCAGATTTAAAAGATTTTCTCAATTTCCTGGAACTGATATAATCAAAAGCTTAATTCCAAAATACTCTCATAATTTTCATACTCAAGTGTACGTATTTTTACTTATCTATAACTAATGGATGATATGATTTGATTTCTTCTCCCAAAAGTGTTAGTTGAAGCTAAAAAATCTCTTCTAGAAGCTGCCTTAGGGTATTTAGAGTTCGATGTTTGAGAACAATTTGCGGTTCGATGTTTTTTGCTTTTGGTTGTTTCTTTGGAACTTTTTATCGAATTTTGCGGGGAGATTGCGTGTGTGCGTGTGTGTGGCGGTGGAATCCTTTGGTTATCCTGCTCGCAACCACCCGCCTGTGGTTACCGGGGTGTGCGCTTGGTTGCTTATCAAAACAAACCCCGGAGCCATTGGCAATGTCGAAGTGCCGCACACACAAACATACGCGATAAGTCGGTCCGGTCCGGGTTCCGCTGGATCAGCCAATCGGGCGAATCAAATAAATTACATTAGTTTTAATTTATTTCACGTACATTATCTTCTCTTTTATCTGGCTCACTTTGTCCAGCCAAGGTCCGAGGGGGTCCCACTCCAGAAGTCGATGGGACCTTTCACGACTGTCGGAAGCCAAAAACTCTACTCTCACCTCAGCTGGCTATCGATGGCGATTGTGTCATTGACAAGAAAACCCCGAAACAACAATGGCAGGGGTAAAAAACCGAAATGAATTATAAATTTGAGGTTATATTTTTGTTACAGTAATTTCCACGGCTTTCCGCGCTGTTTGTGGCAGCTGCAGAAATTTTAATTTGTTTACACAGCCAAATAAACTGAAATAGAGTTGGTCGACGGGCTGATCTGGGGTCGGGGTTGATGGGCTCTCGGTGCTTGGCTAACCACATCAAAAATAAACAAGAAATGGAAAATTGATTTTCGAAATTCAAAATAAACACATTTCCACATGCCCAACAACAGCAGCCCCCAACTTTAAGGAAATTGCATAAAATTAATTGCCAATTTACCACCAAAGCCAAATGAAGAAATGACTTTACTCCCCCGACTCCCTTAGCGCGTCGGCGGTTCGGAGTTAAAGTGCTCGTAGGCGGCCCGAAATTCGGCCTGGCATTATTAACATGATGGCCCCCATCAACGGGTACAGCGGCGGCGACAGCAGCCAGCAGCGCCAGCACCGGAAAGCCCATCAATGAATCACCCAGCAAGGCATGTGATTGATGATTCGATGGCCTGTCGTATGCGATGTGTGTGATTCTGCAGCGAAAGTGGCTTCTTTGCCGAGGATTAGGAGGCGCCTACGCACGGCGATCCTTCCGCCTTCTGCGAATGGCAGCCCGGCCCATAAACAAGTACGTCTTTTATGCAAACGCTGGGAGAGCGGGCTGGACTCGGGCTGTTAATATGGTGAGCTGTAAGGCAGATTAAAAACGAAGAGCCGTCGAGAACTTTGCCGTCTTCCTCCCCACGGCGCCCAAGAGGGCCGATTAGCAAGTAACTGAGTCAGTCCTATTGGATTCCTGACTCCTTATAGATAATGCAGCGACTTATTGGCGATTCCATGGAATATTTCGAGGACTTTGATGCTCTGAATTCGTGCGACGGTAATGCAATTATTTGTATTCGGTTGCTCAACTGCTTCCTGATTTCCATAAGCAGGAACTTAGTAGCTTTGCAGCATCCACTTTCCATAATCACAGACCTCATCTCGAATGGAGCTGAAATCGCTGGGCTGTTGCTGTCGCTGCCGCTGTTTACCTTAGCAACCAACAGCTGCCGTTCCATTTCCTGACCGGCGGGTGTAGTCGACGCTCGCCTCGACATGCCTCATATGCTCACGTTCGTTATTCTGTTCCATGTTCCCGGTGACGGTGGCGGTGACGGTGGCATAGACCAAATGTTTACACATACGCGCGATTCTCTTTGAACAATTCATCAAGCGGTCTAAGCGCGCGGAAAGGAAAAACTTTGACACGCTGTGTTTGTGTTCCCTGTGCGTGTGTGTGCGGCGGTGAGAGGTGTTTGTGTGAGTGTGTGAAAGTTTGCCACTGACATGACTGCCATATCAATCATCGCCAATACCCGACCCGACAAAGAAGACGGCGACGACGAGGAGGAGACATTTGAAGTGGTGGAAATCCTCTGGCTCGCTGAGCATTAACCAAGTCGACGAAAAACGAGGGCGGTTTATTTTTCCAGGCATTTACCTGGCCAAATTCAGGGCTAAATAAACCAGGAGCGGATTTGCAGGCGGACTGTTAAATGCGCCCTCTCATTTAATATGCATTGTGTGCGTTTGAAAGCAAAACATGATCAATTAGCCGTGGCCATAAATTACCATGACATTCGAGGCCGTTGTGTGTTGAACTTGGCTTATAGAATTACCTGTGAATGGTTGGGCAGGTCAATAAGCTGATTTAAAATTAATTACAAAACAAATTCGTCCGGCTGGGCGGTCCGGCTGCTTTTCTGCATTTGAAATGCTCAAATTTAGTTACAGGTTCACAGGCCCCTGCCCTGTGGCTCTTTTCCTGGTCTGTTTGTGGCTGCTGCCAATTCCTGTAATTAGCAAACTTCAATTAACACCAGCGAGCCGCCAACGACTGGCACGGAGCAGCCTTTAATTGCATTTCAAATGTCACCAGTTGATTTATCAAAAGCCGTCAAAGGAACCGCAGTCAGGTCCAGAAATTCCCGAAACCGCATCTTTTGCGCTGTTTGTGGCATTCGACCAGCCACCGGGGCAGTAGGTGCGACGCCTGGCGGCTGGGCAACCGGGCGTATGACTAATTTTAATTAAAAACTTCTCCACACGGCCACTTAAGCATTTAATTCAGCGCTTAGGAGTGCCAGCCCTCCACAGCCACCTTGGAGCCTTTGAAAACTCAGCACAAAAAAGGACGCTTAATCTGTACATTAAAAAGTTTGGGTCCCGGCCGAGGCTGCAGCAGGGGAGGCGCCTCAAAATGCAATCATTAATTTCAAACTTGGAGCGGCAGGCGGCTGAGTTGGCCAAGAAAAGTGCCAAAATTGCCTTGCGGCGTCACAAAACAAACATGCGCACAAATTTTAAGATAATTAAGACCCTTTTAAATGGCTCTTTGGAGTTGAGTTACTCCGCCAAAGCCCAGTAAATTTCATTAAGCCTAAAAAATTACGCCCAGCCGAAGCGGACGACTGACAGACAGAAAATTACAAGCCTGACAAAAACCCCAAATTTATTTGTTCAACTGTCGGCCATGCCAAGCGTGAAGCCTGACAAACTGACATCTCTGCATCGACAGGACATCATTATTCATACCGTCAGTCGCTGTCACCTTGGCAAGGAAATAGTTTTTCACATTCACGCAGAATCTTTTGTGGGTCCTTCGTCCAATTTTTTCGGGTGCGGCTTCTCTTGTTTCCCCGAGATTTAGTTCCTCGAATTAGCTGTGGTCGCTGGTCTAACGCTTCCTAATTAGATAAGGTAAAAAGTTGGTCCTTTCGTTGCCCAGCTGTCGTCGAGAGCTGCCCAACTTTATCCTGTTGTCCGCCAACACCTTTGACTGCTAGTTAAAACGCCAGTCAGACTTTGTTGCCGCGTTCGTGTCGGTTGCCTTGGCAGCCCTATTGTTGTCCTTGCGACATAATTATGCACTCCCAATTTGCATTGCACCCACGCCACTCAGCCGGCCAACAATTGCCGCTGGCTCATGCAATTGAAGAGCCCGGGGCGATGGCGGCAAGTCCACCAGTTATTTCAACACCTTTATGGCGTTGCTACATTTGTAAGCCACAACACACGGACCGTCTGACAGACACGAGGCGAACGGCCGGCCGCCCGGCCGACTGGGCATGCAAAATAAACCGGCTACGTGGAAAAACATTTACAAAACCCCAGATAGAAATCTGCAGATAAAGAAAATTGCTGTGCTACAAAATCGTTAACTGTAATTTACCGCATTTCTGACAGACGTCGGCGACGGCGGCCACCCCAACGGCCCCGGCACGAGGTTGGAGCGCCGGTAGAGCATAGAGTGGTCGCCATTTTCCAGGTGAAAAACAATGCTGAAAATTTAATTGTATTTCCCTCGCAGTGCAGACAGAATTCGCGGCGTGTGAGTGCCGGGCAATTTGAAGTGGGCGTCCAAATGCAGTAATAGCGCCCACCGGAGTGGCCGGGCCACGGTTTGCATTTTCGTCGAGTGGGTCGACTAAAATAGTTGGGATCGGTGCGCCAAATAGCTGACATTTCTTTTCACACCCGCCAGCATTGCGTTTTATGTTTTCACACTCAATTTAAATTACTCATACGCACTGCGGGCCACACTAAACTTGCAAATTAAACAGCAAGTGAAGCACTTTCAGCGCTTCCCCAACCACAAGTGCCACTCGCCGCAAAACTCAGCCGAGAGCAAACGCCGCACGGAAAATGCACATGCAAAACTTTTCGAGCCTCCTCTGCGGGTGTCAATCAGCAGATGTCAGCCAAACCCGACCCGACTCCAGGGTCGATTCGGGCATCGCAGATCCCCAAGGGGGAAGGCAGATCTTGCTCGTATCATTAATTAAAGTGGATGGGTGGAAAACATTTCCATCGATTTGTAAGCAGCGCCTATCCGTCTTTTTAAAAAAATTATAAATCGAGGGACCACAAAGCGGCTTTCATTCTGATAGGAGGGGGCGGCGATGCTGTTATTGATGTTGATTGATTTATAAACATTTTCGCTCCACGCGTCACTCGCCGGCGAATCGAAAGCACATTGCCTTGGCCAAAAGCCGCAGCAGGAGTGGCAGGAGCGAAACAGACGGCAAATTAAGTTGGCGGGCGAAAACAATAAACAAAAATGAAATTAGCATCTGCCAGGCGGATGGTTGGCTCCCCAAGGCAAACAGCGCGAGACTCCTGGGTATGTCACAGTTCTCGCTACCGCAAAATGCAACTTAAGGACCACAGAAAACGTAGCAGTGTGTGTTTGGGTTGGGGGTGGGGAGTGTAGTTGGCAAAACAATAAAGTGCAGGGGAAGTTTAAATTGCTTAGTCAACCTCAAGGCAACGCCCCCGGGCCAATTTGAAATGTAATTTGAGTTGCTTTTTCGGTGGTAGCTAATTTGGCCATATATTTTCATTTGGATGCCCTGAAATGAAACCACGCACTCCACGACTTCACCACTCCACTCTCTTTGCATGTTTGCTGGCAATTAAACCTCATCCGGTGCACTCGACACTGGCGAATGCGGCAAAGGACCCCCGACATTCACTTACCTGGAAAATTTCCAAGTTACCGCACAAGTTAATTTGTCCGCGAGGGCGCCCATTCCCGGCACCGTCATAAAACACAGCGGTTTATAAATATGACTTCCGGAATCCAAAGCAATTAACTAAGCCCCTGCCCAGTAGCCTGTGCCTTTGATGTTTCCTGCGGCGACTGTCATTCGGTCCAGTTCGGCGCCGAGTCGACTGCCATTCGAAATTCATCTCTCATCAGCAGCACGTACATCCGGAAAAAAAAACAAAAGTAAAATCATTTAGTTCCTGTTTTTTTGTTCAACAACTTCAGACCGCGCCAAGCGAAATGGTCCGCAATCGAAGGCCTGCGTCTCCGGCGGCCTCGGGCAGGCGCAACGCCTCCACCTCGCACATTCCAGCGCCAAAGGCTCGTTCCAATCTGCCAACCGTGCAGCCTTCTCGTCAGGACAAGCCAGCTGCAGCAGCACCCACCGGCGGCGTAGGTGAAACATTCAAGAACATGGCCACCACCGCAGCTGGCGTGGCCGTGGGCTCGGCAGTGGGGCATGCAGTTGGTGCCTCGCTGGTGGGGGCTGCCTCGGGCGGCCGGGTCGAGCAGGTGAACTCGCCGCGCAGCCAGGACCTGGAGCCGGAGGGACCCTGTGCCTTTGAGATCCGCCAGTTCCTCAAGTGCACTGAGGAGAATGCCGACTTGAATGTGTGCCAGGGCTTCAACGAGGCTGTGCGGAAATGCCGCGAGCGCTACAACATTTAGGAAGAGGGAAGCCCAAGGATCGCTTTGAACGCTGTTTTGCCCACTACCAAATCAATTGAATTACTTTTTGTATTAAAAACACAATAAACTCCACGGCCACAGCGAAAAGAGCTCACAGCGCGGGCAATTAAACGGCGTCAACCCTGGAGGATCCGCGAAAGTGTCTTCTGCCAGACGCCCGCCCAACTTGCTTTTGTTTAACACTTCAAGCTTGAATGACATCCCAAGAGCACCAGCTCGCAACCCAAATCCCCGTCTCTCCCTGTATCCTCTCTGTCAGCCCAAATTTCCCTGATTTGGGGCGCCTCT
>JBAMCP010000595.1:0-43515 GCA_037075105.1 Lissocephala sabroskyi | reverse complement strand
CTCCCTCCCCCCCACCCCCCCCCCCCCCCCCCCCCCCCCCCCCCCCCTCCCCCCCTCTCCCCCCCCCCCCCCACAACTCATCGACTTGCATAATTGCGAAATCAACAAAAACAAGAAATTAGCGGGACTTATGTGCGCGGTCGGTCGCTCCGGACGGTTGCAATGCTGGCGATTGCATAATTTCTCTCTTTTTCGGTGAAGATGAGCGCGGTCGGCGGGTCGTTTCTTCTTCTTCTTCGACATCATCGTGTTGGTATTTGCCAAACAGGTTGGGCTTTAATTAAATATTGTGCAAGCGATTGGAATGCCGCTGCTGATGATCATCTGCATCTCCATCGTCATCATCATCATCATAATACGTGAAAGTAGCACACCGAGAGCGGGCTGATCGGTGAAAGTAAACGCCCGGGATATACGATCACCCAGCCCACCCCCCCGAGTGAAATTCAAGTGCGCACTTGTAATGCGAGCCGCCCCCCGCTCTCTTTTTAGTTTTCGCAAACGAGAGCCTGCCGCCCTGGGCCGCCTGTTACTGCAGCCCTGGCAGAGAGCGGCTTTTACCGTAACCTTTGCCGTCGTCGCTCGCCGAGAGCGCATTGTCTTTAATTGGATTCTCATTGCTCTTCAGTTTCGGCAGGCCCGTCGCGCGGTCAATAGGGCCCGGCCTATGATTTTTTTTATTTTTCTCAGACAAGTTCGCGGTCGTGGCTGAAATTTAATGAGTTTCTTATGTGTTTTTTTTTTCATCTCGCGCGTGATTTGACTTTTGGCAGGCATCAATTTGGCGGAGGCTTGGGTAAGTGCAAAACACACACACAACCAGAAATAGGCATTTTGCAACACCTTGTACGTGAGCGGGTCGCTGTTGTTGTCGATTTCTTATTTTATGCAAATCCGTTAATTTGCCGCTGCAACGACTGCGCGGACGTGTGTGGCTGGTGTGTTTACACTGGCCAACAAGTTGGCAATTAAGTCGCGAGAGCAAGTGACATTTATGGATTAGCTTGTCAGCGGGGGAAGAGCGGGGGAAGAGTTTGCTTTATTTCCCCTTGCAGTTGGGGAATTTTTTTCGAGGGAAATTCGTTCGCTTTTAATGCCAAAGGGTAATTTTGTGGTTTCTCAGCAATTTCAACGGTCTTTGGGTTTTTGTGGGAAATTTCAAAGGTTGTTGGAATATTTCTTATGGTATTTTTGGGATTCGATCAGTCGTTCGTATTGGGTATATTTTCTATATGGTAATCTTGTTTTGTTGGGGGTAAATTAAAACCTGGAGTTAAGGAAACAAATATTTAACAAATGTTTACATAAATACGTATATACATCGAGTATATATTTACATATTCACCAAGTTATATTTACATATTTGCATAAAACGTAAAAATGAATAAAGTTTTGACTTCCCCCGCAATTTATACCGTATTTTTGTCTATATCTCTGATATCTAAAAAGAATCGATATATTATGTTTGATAAATCCTTCGAAAAACCCTATATCTTCCTTAAGTCGGTATGTGTGGTTACGGCTTGTGTTTGGGGTAACGGTTTCTTCTTGTTTGGCTGGGGGGGCTTGGGTGTTTTTGATTGTTCGGGGAATATGAAAAAAATATGTTTGATTTAAATTTTTTTTTATTTTGTGCATAAATATTTTACAACTAAAAACTAATTGCGATAAACTTAAGATAATCAGAAGAAAAAGAAGAGCACAAAAGAGAGACAAAAAACAAATAAACATAAAATTGCAAAAATTTCGAGAATCCCACAAGAAACGAAAGGGGAATTAAAAAAAAAAAATAACGGGATTTAAATCAATTCGATTGTATCGATCGTCGGGATGTTTTTATGTGTGTGTGGGAATGTGTGTGTGTGTGTGAGTTGGTGTGGGGATAGTAATTTGTTTATGGCAGCTTGAAGAATAATAATTTACACAAAAAAAAATTAATAGAAAAAGACAGAGAGAGAGAGAGTGAGAAAGAAAATGAAGCAGAAAGCAGAAGATTTAAATTTTCGGTTTTGTGGCAGCACAAGCAGAATTTTCGATTAATTCGCTGGGTTATCGATAAATCCCAAAAGCAACGCAGCCAATTATTTAATTTTTTACCAACTCTTCAGTTGTCTCCTGGGCTAATTAAAAAAAAAAAAATTACACAAGGACGGAAAAAGACAGGGAGAAAAGTCAGGCTCCTAACTCCCTACAAAATAAGACTAGAAATAACTAACTAAACCAGGGGGCGGGGCAGGGGCAGGGGGAGGGCCTGGGACCTAATTAACGGTATCAAGCTGCACTGCCGTCCGTCTTCCGGCGACGCACCACATGAGTCTCCGTGCTGAAACTGACTAACTCGCTCACATTGCTGGCGATGCTGTCGCTGCTGTTGTTGTTGTTGGTGTTGTTGTTGTTAATGTCGGTGTTGTTGTTGGTGTTGTTGTTGTTGTTGTTGCCACTGATAGCGCCACTGTGGGCCGTGTCGATTGTCAATTGCCCGCCTTTTGGGGGGGCATCCACCACAGCCTCTTGGGGACTAGAAAACTCGGCATTCGAATCGCCCTGCAGAGTCGTTGCCAAGGCGCTTGCCTCGGTGGTGGCAGCCTCCTCGGCCTGCAGGCCCTTCTGCACTTTGCTGAGAATGACCTTGTCGAGATTGGCTATCGATATGACCAGGGGCGAGGATTCGTTCGATTCGGGACGCAGCAGGGGTACAATGGGTCTTACGTATTGCGGGAAGAGCGTGGCCGGCACGGTGGTGGCCCTGATTTCACTCTCCGTGGTCACCTCGCCCTCCAGGGCCGCCGGCATGGTGGTCACCTGCGGTGGGGCCGGTGTGGTGGCTGTGGCGAAACTCACATCCAAAGTATTCAGCTCCTTGCCCTGGCGGGCATTGTCGAACAAACCTTCTAGGGAAATGGTCGAGGTCTCCACAGCCTCACGGATCACTTCCGGCAGCAAAGCCTTGCCACTGCGCTCGGTATCGGCGGCTGTGGTGTGGACGTATTGGGGTCCTTCGCGTAGGGCGGCGTATTCTTGGGTATTTTCGGGGATGGAATTGCGCACGGGATGGAAGGCCCGTTCAACGGTCGGCTCGGTGGGCGTGTAATCGGCCACAGTGCTGTGGCCATCGATAACGATATCACTGCCGTCCACCAGGTGGACATATTTGACCACACTGATCTCGCCGAGCTGCTCGAGATGGGGGAGGGATTCGACCATCAGGACACCCTCGTTGTGGAGCTCTTGATTGGCCTTGGATTTTCGATAATGTTTGTCTTCCTTGGAGTTGATTTCGACTATGCGATTGATTTCGATAACTTTGTGCTTGGGCTTGAAGAGCTCGGCCAGGATGCGCGGAGCCTTCGTGACCAGCGAGCTGGTCGGGCTTGTGGTCGACTCGTCTTCGCCGTCAATCAAAGTGAAGACATGAAGCAGCGTTGTGGCCGGTGGCGCCGGCTGAGGCGTTGATCCTCCATTGCTATCGCTATCGTTATCGCTATCCTGTGGAGAGATGGTTGTGGCTTCATTAGCATTGATCACTTGCTGGCTGTTGTTGTTAGCTGAGATTTCAGTGTTTGTGTCTACTTGTTGTTCGGATTGTTGTTCTGGCTGTTGTTCTGGTTGTTGTTCTGGTTGTTGTTCTGGTTGTTCTTGTGGTGGTGTGCGTGGTGTAGTGGTGACATAGCCCTGCTCGCTATCGTTATCGTTATCGGCCCCAAACTGCGACTTGTCGTCAGTGTGATCAATTTCTGTGTTCGTTTCGGTCTCAACATCCAAACTCTGCGGCTGTACAGTTGCCTCCGATCCCGTGCGATTCACGGCGATAACCTTCGGCTTCAGCGTTGTGTGCTTCTTGCTGTTGATATCGAAAATCTTCTTGTTGCGCGCATTCAACGCATCGATGTTCAGATCCTCGATCAGTGAGTTCTCGCTCACCGCATCCGTGGCCTCTGTCGAAGGTCCTGTGTACTTCCTTTCATAGCTCCTTGTATTCGTGGGTATAAACGGCGCCGGCTTCAGCGGCGTCAGCGGCGTTGTCCTCTCATAATCATTGGCCACTGGGCGTAGGGTCAAGTTTGGCGAGGCCACTCCTGGCGGCCGGTTGACCACGCGGGTGCGTCCGCCAAAGCGGCTGGTGGCATTGGGGGCACTGCCGTTGCCATTGGCAGGACGACTGGCCGGGCGGTTGCGGGGATTGAAGGGCACATTGCCGCCGCTGCCGGTGGGCGTGAAGGAGGGGCGACTGCCGGGCAGCACGCGATTGTCCTTGGGCCGGAAGCCAGAGGGGCTGTTGAACTTGGGCTTCTGGGGCTCCTCGGGGCCAGAGGCAGTGCTGTCTTCTTCCTCTTCCTCTTCGGAGGAGGATTCCTCGTCATCTTCTTCCTCGTTGTCCTCAGCCTCAGGCTTCGAGTCTGCGGGCTTCTTCAGCAGGCGATTGAGTCCTGGTCGCTGGCCGGGCCGCAGGCCCAACGGCCTTACGGTCACCAAAGGCGTGGGCTTCTCCTGGCCATCGGTGTGTCCTTCTTCCTCCTCGTTGTCCTCCTCCTCGGACTCCTCTTCATCTTCTTCGTCGCCTTCTTCCCGCTCTTTGCCCTGCTCCGTGGCCTTGAACCTCGTGGTCCCCGGCAGCCGCTGATCCCTGGGATCAGCCCTGACGAAGCCCTCACCCGTGTGCCTCACGCTCGAGTTGAAAGGATCAAAGCGTCCATTCTTCCTGCGCACAAACTTCACCGTTGGCCGGCTGCTGCCCACCTGAGGCCGCTCGCTGGTCACCGCACTCGACTTGGTGGGCGTGTACGGCCGACGGGCCACCAACTTGCGCCGGAAGAAGGGCCGCCCGGAGGTGGCCAGGCCCGGGGCAGAGGTGCTGGATTTGCCGTCCTCCTCGTCCGTGTGGCTCAGCTCGTTGTGGTTGACGGTGACCGTGGCCTTTTCGGCCAGCAGCTTCTTGAGCCGCTCATTGATCACGCCCTGGTCACCCTCCCCGCGGGCCTGCTCGGCTTTCACCTTGTCCCGCAGACGTTGGAGGTCGGAGTTGTCGCTTTCCTCGGGGTCCTTGTTGGCCAGCAATTCCTTGAGTCGTGGGCTCACCACGCCCTGGTCCCGGTCGCCCCGGGCCTGCTCTTCCTTGAGCTTGTGGCGCAGCTTTTGCAGGGGATCTTCGGTGTTTTCATCGCCTTCCCCGTTTGTTTTTTGCAGGCGGTTGCTGATGACCCCGTCAGAGGGTTCACCGCGCGCCTGTTGGTCCTTTAGACGGTTACGCAGGCTGAGCAGGTCCACTGTGCGCCGGGGAGTGCCAGCCTCGTCTTCGGGCTGCTCGACTTCCACTTCGCTCTTGGGGGTGGTGGAGCCGGCAAATCGACTGCGGCTGGGCACGAAGGGCTTGCGGGTGGTTGTTGTTTCGCCTGTTACCTTCACTTCCTCCTCCTGCTCCTCCTCGTCCTCCTCTTCCTCGTCGTTGTCGCTGCCCTCGTCATCGTCTTCCTGGTCTTCTTCGGGTTGCTCAGTGTTCTCCTGGCGCTGGGCCAGGCCAAAGCGTTCGCGGTTGGCTGTGCTGAACAGCGAGCTAGTGCGCACGGTGGCTCCGCTCTCGGTGGTGGTTGAGTTGCTGCTGAAACGCGAACGACCCCGTCCCAGCCGCGTGGGCGTGGCTGAAGGAGCCGCACTGGCCGGCGGTTCGGTGGTTGAATTAACCGGACGCGTGATCAACTTGCGGATGATCTTGCGGAAGCGCTTGGGTGTGGGGGTGGCTAGGCTGGGGGGCGTGGGCTCTGTGGTGTCCCCAGGCGAGTTGTCGGGAGTGACAGTGGCGCTATTAGTGGCTAGGTGGTTGTTGTCGTTGTCAGTGTGGTTGTTGTCGGTGGTTGCTGTGCTGTTGCTAAGAAGGGGACGACGGAATTTGAGCACTCGAATCCGTTTGAGTGGTGCCCCAGGTGTGGTTGATGTGGTGGTTGGTGTTGTCACCCCGGTGGCTTCCTCATCGGCTGCGGCTTCGGCTTGGTCAGCTTCAGGGTCGCTTTCGGTTTCGTTTGACTCTTCTAAATTAGTTACCTGGACGCGGTCGCGACCGCTGACCAATTGCCGTCTTGGTGCTGCGGTTGTTGTTGTGGTTGTTGTTGTTGTGCTGCCTCTAGTGCGGTTGAATTGAAAACGATTCTGAAAACGTCGTTTAGAATTAACGTCAATACCCTTCGAATTGTTACCAACAACACGCTGATCAACACTCTCATCATCATCATCATCCTCATTAACCCCCTTGACCTTATCCTCGACCTGTTTGTTGTCGTCTTCAACTGACTGCTGCTCAGCCTCTAGACTAGCATCATTATCATCATCATCATTATCACTAACACTATCACTATCGGTATGAGTATCGTTAACATTATTAGCGTTATCAGCGTCGGCTGCTGTGTTTGGTTTGCTATTGTTTGTGGTGGTTGTTGTTGTGTTGCTATTGCTGTTGTTGCTGTTGTTGTTGTTATTGAATTTCGAACGATTGTACAAATAATTGGCTACGGTGCTGTTACTACGATTAGTGCCAAACAACCGATTAACTACGTTAATTGTGCTCTTGTTAGTGTTAGTTGTTGTTGCGGTTGTTGTGTTTGTGGTTGTTGTTGTCGTGTTATTTGCTACCTCTTCATCTACAGTGTCATCCACATGGTCAGTTTGCTGGGAGTCTGGGTTTTTAGTCGGGCTGGTCAGGTTGCGTAGTCGGTTGGGATTCAGTCTGAATTTGTTGACTAGATTCGGTCGAACTGTTGAGGTTATAACGGTTTTCGGTCTTTCATCTTCTTCATCGTCGTTGTCGTCGTTGTCGTTGTCATTGTCGTTGTCATTGTCGTAGTCTTCTGCTGGTTGTTGTCTGACTGGCAAGCGCAGGCTAAAAGGACGACGTGTGGAAGGAGCTGCCGGTCGGCGCTGCTCTTCCTCGTCGGCTTCCTCTTCCTCGTCATCTTCCTCCTCTTCCTCCTCCTCTTGCTGTGGTCGCCGGTAGAGGTTTCGATTCAGCGCCACTCGATTGGCTGGCCTTGTGGTGGTTGTTGTTGTTGGCGTGGGACGATTTCTGCGTATGCCAAACACGCTGCGTCTTGTGGTTGTTGCCTCGTCGGCCACGTCGACTCCCTCAGCCTCACTGGGGGCTGTGGTTGTGGAGCGGAATCTGCTGGCCCTTTGGAAGCTCCGTCTGGTGGTTGAGTCCAGCGCCCGATGGCGGTTCGTCTGCAAGAAACCACCGCGCACATTTTCCGCTTCCTCTTTCTCCACATCGTTGTCGTTGTCGGCATCGCCCTCGTCGTCGTTGTTATCTTCTTCTGCATCAGGGGACGGCGTTGTTGAGGTCGTTAGGCGTGGACGTGCTCGGTTGAGGCCCGCGTAGGGGCGACGTGTGGTGGCCTCCACCTTGACCGCGGCGGGGGTCGTTGAACCCGCGGGCGTGGCGGTGCTGAGTCGGCGGCGTATGAGTAGCTGGCGACGGGTTGAGGGCCCCGGAGTGGTGGTTGTTGAAGACTTGTCATCTTCAATTTCATTGACATCATCCAATTCGGCCTCGAGCTCTGAGTCGCTGGGGTCCTCGGGCTTTTCCTCGTCCTTAGACGCCGGAGTTTGGGTGGACAAGCGCCGGTTGAGGCTGAAATAGGATCTGCGGGTGGTGGACTCCTCGTCGGTTTGCGGGGACTTAGCTGGGCTGGCAGTGCTTGTGGTCCTGCCACGTAGACGATTGAGGCCTGCGTAGGGCCGGCGGCTGGTCGAGGTTTTGTCGGTCTCCTCCTCGTCTTGGGCTGCAGACTCGTTGACTGTCTCGGGTGGGGCGGTGGTTGTTGTTCTGCCGCGGAAACGCAGGCCGGGGCTAAAGGGTTTCTTTGTGGTTGATTCTTCCTGCTCATCGACTGTGCCTTCCGTTGTGGTTCGCAGGGTTAGACGGGTTCGGTTCAGCCTAGCGTAAGTGCGCAAGGCCCGAGCGTCGTCTATGTCCCTTTGGGGTCCAGTCTGGGCCTCAGAGTCCTCGAGAATGGATATCTGGACTTTGGGGGTTTCGCCAGAGGTTGTTGTGTTGGTGGCCACAGTTTTGAAGGTCTTGCCTCGGCGTAAAGAAGGTTTTTCTTTAGGTTTTTCCTCTTCATCGTCGACGACGGCGGTTAGCTCGTCGTCTTCTTTGTAGGCGGTGGTTGGTGTTTCTGTGGTGGTTGTTGTTCGATTTCCTAGCAGTTTGTTCAATTCAGCGGCTGCATTGCTGTCGTCCATGACTTCCTCGCCGGATCCGACTGATTTTGCCCCCGGGTGACCTACACTGACCCGGGGGTTTTCAATAAAAAATGACCGAGCTCGGAGTTGATTTCTCGTGCCTGCTCCATGGCCAGGCGCTGGTCCACTTCGGCCGAATCCTCCACCGAATTCACAATCGACTCGTTCTCGCTCACATTGAAAACGTCGTGGATTTTCTTCTTTATCTCGGCCAGCGGCGGCGGCTCATCCTCAGCCGGTGATCGCGTCGTCTTATCTATATAAGTTATAGGCGAGTCCTTGTAGTATTGGTAGTACTTCCTGCGGTGGTAAATCGGCAGTGAAAGGTTCTCTTCGCTGTCGTTGGTCAGCTCATTTTTGAGGGCGGTTTTCGCAGGCTCTGCCTCGTCCTCGTCGTCGTCGGTTTGGGTCTGAAGGCGGTTCACGGCGCTGGTGAATTTCTTTCGCAAAAGGTCGAATTCATCATGGGTGGTTGGTGTTTCAGTGGTTGTTGTGGTCGTCGATGGGGCACTGGTAGTCCTCAAACGTTTGATGACAAATCGCTGTTTCACAGCCGTCAGTTGGTCTTCCGTGCTTGTCTTCTCCTCTGGATTGACGGTGGTTGTTGTTGTGGTGGTTGTTGTCGTCGAAGGGGCACTCGTTGTCTTTAAACGTTTGATGACAAATCGCTGTTTCACAGCCGTTAGTTGGTCTTCCGTGCTCGTCTCCTCTTCTGGACTGGCTGCTGTGGTTGTTGTCGTTGTTGTTGACGGTGCGCTGGTTGTTGTCGAGCTGCCTACTCTCAAACGGCTAATAAACCGCTGCTTGGCCACCGCCAGCTGATCTTCTGTAGTGGCTTCTTCGGCTGGACTTGGTGTGGTTGTTGTTGTGGTCGTTGTTGTCGAGCTGGCGGGCCGTTTAAAGGCAAACGCACGCCGACTTGTAGATTCCTCATCGCTGTCTGCTGTGCTAGGCTCTGTGGTTGTTGTGGTCGTCGTGGGCCGAGTCGGCCGGGTGCGAATCCTGGTAACCGCGCGCGGCGTTGTTGGCTTTTCGGCTTCCGGCTTCTCCTCACTTTCATACTCAAATTCCTCGACTTCCTCGTGTTCGATGGTCTCCTTGGGCCGCTTCAGCAGCCGGCGACGCGTCTTCGTAACCGCCGCCTCGGGATTCTTCTTGCGCTGAGCCCGCGAGGCAAAGTCCAAAGCCAGCAGGGACGACAAGTCGTTGCTCTGGAACCTCACCGAGCCGCGGTTGCGGCTAATCGGCCTCCTGGTGGTGCTCACCGGTGGCTCGCTGGCCTCGTCGTAAATGTACTCGTACTCGGCGGGCTTCTCCTGGATGGTCTTCGTGTGGACTCGCTTGACCACCTTGCCGGTGTCGATGGTGCGGACGTAGGTGGTCCGGGTGCGGGTGATTCCGTTGCCCAGGGACTCGGTTTGGGTGGACGTGCGGTTTCGGGCTGCCGCCAGACGAGCTCGGCTGGCAATTTTCGTGCGGTTCGCCGACGACTCAGGCTCCTCAATTGCCTCGGTTTCCACGTCTTCTCCAGTTTCTGGGAGGGCGGGCGCTTCACTGGGGCTTTGGTCTTCGGTTTCCTGGGCTACTTCGGTTTTTAGGACTTCTTCTTGGGGCTTTTGGTTGATGGGAAGGCGGCGTTGTCCTGCGCCTAGGCGTGTTCCATTGCCTTTTTTGTTGGCATCGGCGGCCAGGAGGGATGAGAGATCGCCCTCCTTGCGGGGCCGGTAGGTGCCCCGAACTATGACCTTTCGTCGGGGCAAAGTGGCCGTTGTTATTTCCGATTTGCTCTCAGTTTCGGTGGTTGAAGAATTGCTGTCCTCCACGGTTGCTGGCTCTGCGGTTGTTGTGGTTTTCTTTGTGAACAACGACCGCCGGGTGGTGGTTGTTGTGGACGACGATTCGGGCTCTTCAGTGGTCACAATCTCCGCCTCGGTTTCTGGAGTGACATTGGCTGGGCTGGGAGTGGTCTTCGAGCGGAACAACGACCGCCGGGTGGTGGTTGTTGTTGACGGTGTTGGCTCTTCTGTGGTTGTTATATCTTTAGTTGTTTTTGACCGACGGGTGGTTGTAGTTGGTTCTTCGGTGGCTGCTTCTGTGGTCGTTGATGTGGCCACTTTGGTTCTCAGCAAAGAGCGTCGGGTACTGGAGGCTGGGGTTTCTGTAGATTCTTGCGGGACGCTGGCGGCTTCTGTCACCGGTTCCTCAGTGGTGCTGGTGGTTGTGGATCTTGAACGGAAGCCTGGCCGACGGCTGGTGGACTCAGCGCTGGCTGTGGTTGTTTCCAGCTTCGCTGTCGTCAGAGGCTGTTTGGTAGTGGGAAGTTCCTCGGTGGTTGTTGTTGTGCTGCTTGTTGTAGTGCTTGCTTCGGTGGTTGTTGTTGAGCTGCTTGATTCTACTGGCGAATCTTCTTCAGGTTTCAAGGTTGTTTCCTCTTCTGTTGCCGGCTCTTCACTGGCAGCCAAAGTGGTGGGTGTAGTTGTCGTTGTGGTTGTTGTGCTTGTCGTGCTCTCCTGAGACTCCAGCTCTGTGGCGGTGTTAGAATCATCGCCATTGCTGCTGGAGGCTGGGGCCTTGGTCTCTCCTCTTGAGACGGCATCGTCGTCCAGAATCTCCGCAGCTATATTCTCGTCCTCAATGGCGGCCTCTGTGGCAACTTCCTCTTCGGTGGCAGCCTTAGGAATCTGACCGCCCCGTGAGATGGCCTGATAGGCGCGTGGCTCATTGGTGGGCTTGAGATTCTTAACGAAACCCGAGCTGCGTTCCGAACTTAAATGCGTTCCATTGTTGTCCCGCGTCAGAGTCTTGTAGTGGATTTGATCTCCCTCCTGGCTTTCCACAGTGGCCGTGCGATTGATGCTCTGATAGCTGCGCGTGGGCGTGGCTTCCTCCTCGGCCGTGGCCTCCTTCAGGCGGCGACTGTGGAACTGCTCGCCGCTGGGAGCCTCAGAGTCGTCGGCCAAACGCTTGCCGGCATACTTACGTGTGTCCTTGTTGCCGGCCTCGCTGATGGCATTGAGCTGAGGCTGTTTGGCTGGCTGGCGCGTGGGATTGCGGACAGCTTTCCAGGTGTACTTAACGGTCGGTTTCGGTTCGTTTGGGGAGAGGGGGGTGGGGTGGTCAGTACTGGAACTTAAACTAGGCTTGCTAACTACGTCATGCATTGGGTTATGGCCACCATTACCGGGTTGATTGTCTACTAGGTTTACTACTTGTGGTGGGTGTTGTTGTGCGGTTGTTTCGGTGGTTGTTGCTTTTGCAGTTGTTGCGTTTGTTGCGGTTGTTGTTGCCGTGGCTGTGGTTTCTTTGTCCGACAACACAAAACTACTACTGACACTCACCTTGGGCCTATCCACCGGGGATAGTCGCGATTTGATTGTGTTTGCAACTGCTTCGTTTGGATGTTTGTTGGCAGTTATGCTTGATGTTGTTGTTGATGTGGTTGTTGTTGTTGTTGGACGTGTACGTCGTCTGGGATAACCAAAGGGTCTGGGACTCGACACAGTGCCCGGGATATTGGCAGTATTAGTGGGATTCAAAGGTATTTCAGTTGTTGTGGTTAAAGTCGTTTCTGGTTCTTGTGGTTGTTGTTGTTTCTGTGATTGCCTTCGACCCGGTATATTGGCATAGGTATTTCTAAATCTATTTACGTTTAGGCTATCGCTACTCAAACCAGAGTTAGACTTACTACCAATTTGACTAGCATCGTTAACGGAACTCGATTCGTTATTTGCATCTGCACTTGTGGGGTGGCTGTTGTTTGAGTTGTTTGTCTTGTTGCGGCTACGAATCGATGTGTATTTGTATTGTGTCTTCGTTACCTCGCTATCAACGCTACCCTCAACGTCGTTCGTTTGTAGGCCGTCTGAAGGACCTGCGGTTGTTGTTGCCAGTTCGGGCGCCGTTGTTGTTGTCGTCCTCGTCCTCGTCGTCGTCGTTGTCGTTGCTGTGGCTGTCGTCGTCGTTTCTAAGTCATTTAGTCGCACATCGAGGTGCAGGATCTGGGAATCATCGTTTAGTTCGTTGGCCTGACCAATTGGCTGGACTGTGGTGAATTCTGGGGCTAACAGATCATTCACACTGTCCGCCAGGCTCAACGACTCGATGGTTGTGGATGCTACGGTAGTTGGACTGGGTGGTGTGGGTGGGGGTGTGGTGGTTGTTGGAATGTCGGTTGTGCTTGAGGTGGTGCTGGTTATGGGGGACTTGTTAGTGGTGGTCGACGGTGATGTGGTTGTTGTCTCTGAGGAGGGTTCGTTAGTTGTGGTTGTTGTGGAAAATGGTAAAGTGCTGGTTCTTGTGGTTGTTGTTGTGCTATCTTCTGGGACTGGGGAAGTGCTCGCTGTGCTGGCTAAATCATTAGTTTTCACACTGTTGCTGTTGTTGTTGTGGTTGTTGCTGGCGCTTTCGGTCTCAGTGGCGGTTGTTGTGGTTGTTGTTTCTGGTGTTGCTGTTGTGGTTCTGCGGCCAATGCTCGCGTATTTACGTGTGTTTGTTGTGGTGGTTGTTGTTGTGCTTTTGCTTTGTTTGTTCTTTTCTACCGTTACATTTTTCTGCTGCGGCTCCTCCTCGGCGTCGTATTCCTCTTCCTCAGCGTCCTCGGCAGCCTCTTCGGTGGCCTCCGCATCTGCAATGCCGCTGCTGGTCTTCGTGGGCCGAGTCCTCTCGAAATATTTGTACCTTTAAAAAGAACCCACAAAATTAACAACCTGATTTGGAAATCTCCCCAGGATTTTCTTTACCTTTGACTGCCGTTGGTAGAGGACGTGGCTGTGGTGGTCTCCGGACGTTCAGTGCTCCTCACGCGGTTCCTATTGAGCGTGGCGTAGGATTTCCTTTCTTCCTTGGCTGCCGTGGGCGGCTCTTCCTCCGTTTCGGGTCTGCTGGTTGTGGCCGTGGGTCGGTTACGCCTCAGGCTTGTGTAAGAGGGCGTGGCCACGGTCAGGGGACGTTTGGTGGTCTCCTGCTCGACTGTCTCCTCGCTGGCGGTCTCCTCGATCTCGTCCTCCTCCTCGCCCGAAGAGCGGGTGGCCCCCGCTGCCCGGTTCCGGTTAATGGTCACATATTGTTTCTTTTCCTTGAGGAAGCCGTCGAATTCGGACAGCTTCTCCAGGCCCTCGTTCTGGGGACCCTGGCGGCTGTTACCGCGCAACACCGACGAGTATTTCGAGTAGGTGGAGCCGCCGGCTTCGTTTGACGTCCTCTCAGCCGTCTCACTCGAGTCCTTGACCTTCTCGCTCTTCTGCACTGAATTGAAGCGACTGCGGAAGGAGCTCAGGGTTCCCGGGCGATTGAGCACTCGATCGTAAAGGCTCTTGCTGATGGTGGGCGGTGTGGTGGGTGTGCCGCTGGCCGAATTCTCCTTGATCGTTATGGAGCCGTCCTTGTTGCGCAGCAGATGCTTTTCCAGCTCCTCCACGCCTCCCACCTTGCGTATGAGATCGATCAGCTCCTTGATCACCTTGGGATCCTCCTCGGCCTCACCGGGCCTGCTGGGGCCGTCGCCATTCTCCTCCTCGTACTCCACATCCTCCTCTTCGGGGGCGGCCGTGGTGGTGGTCGTGGTGGTTGTAGACGTGGTGGTTGTGGTTCGCGGATACAAAGGCCTGGCCGGTGGGGCTGCTGTCACGCGATTGCCACTGGTGGGCCGGGCTGTGGTTGAAGTAGTGGTGCTGGTCACTGGCGCTGCTGTGGTCGATCTGCTTACAAAAATCACCCCATTAGAATCTTTAAACTTTCCTTAAACTAATTCCACTCACTTTTTGGTCTTGCAGGGCACATTCCGGGCAAAGTCGCAGGAGTCCGCCGCCGGATTGAAGTACAGGCCCGACGGGCAGGTGAACTGATGCGCCACAATGCCCAGGCCCGAGGGCCCGCTGTCCAGGCACCAATAGTACTTCTTGCAGTCCCTTGGATGCTGGAAGAAGCCCTCCTCCTCGCACTTGAAGTCCGAGCCCGGGTCCGGCGTGGTGGGCGGCGCCGGCGTGGTCGAGGTCCGCCCGCCAATGTACAGCGAGGAGCCCTCGGCCTCGGTCAAACGGACCTCAGTGTTGATGGGACTTGCGGTGCTGCTGGGCCTTCTGGGCGCACTCGGCCGCCGGGTGGTTGTGGGCTCCGGTTTGCTCACTCGGTTGCGGTTGTTTTCGCGGCTACGCGAACGCGAAGGCTTTTGAGGTCCGCTGGGCTTGGCCACCTCGTTGATGCCCAGGCTGTCGGGGTATCCAACTTACAATTTGAGGTCGAGAATTTAAAAGTCTCTGACTTACCCGAGAGCCTCCACCATGGCCTCCTTGGCAGCCTCGATCAGCGGATAGGCCTTGCCGTTGCAGGCCCCGCGGAAGTCGTCATTGTCAATGGCCCAGAACATAATGCCGCCCAGGCCGTGGGCCACCACATACTCCGCCTTCTTGCGCACGATGGCCTCGTCGTCATAGCCCACCCACTGGTTGCGGCGGTAGGCGTAGGGGCCCATGGCATTGGCATTCGGCTGCACCACCGTCCACTCCGGATCGTCCTTCAGATTCTGGCAAATCTGCGGATCAAAAAAAGTAAGTCAAATGTTTTTTAGGGCGGCTGGGGGACAACTCACTTCATAGTAGGCCAGGTAGCCCTTCTCGCGGGTGGCATCGCCCTGCTCGCCGGGTCCCTCTGAGGGGGCGCCCAGTTCGGTGCTCTCCTCGTTAATCAGCGTGTAGGAGCGGCCGTAGGTGGGAATGCCCAAAACCAGCTTGTCCCTGTCGGCGCCGGCTTTGAGGTAAAACTTGATTGAATAGTCCTGCCAAGAAAAGCAGGGATTAGAGAGATTCTGTGTTCTTAGCCAGCTCGTTTCGGCCTTACAATATTCAGCTCGGCATCGTAGTTGTATTCGGATTCCTCTTCCAGGGAGTAGAGCGGGGCATGATGGTTGACCGAGGGCTCGTGGGAGGAGTGGAAGTCATAGGTCAGCACATTGAACCAGTCCAAATATTTATTCAATTTCGGAATATCATAGCCCTTCTCGATGTACTCGATGCCCGCCGGCACGGCCATGGTGAGGAGCAATCGAGTGCGTCCGGTTTTCTCGGCCTCCCTTTCGAATTCGGCCCGCAACTCCTGGACAAACTGGGCGTAGTTGTCGCGGTCACGGGACTTACCGCCCTCACGATGAGCCGGATATTCCCAGTCCAGGTCGATGCCGTCGAAATGATTTTGGCGCAGAAATTTGAGTATGTTTTTGATGAACTGCTGGCGACGGTCCGGGCTGGCCACCAGCGGCGAGAAGCGGGACGAGGCCTCGTTCCAGCCACCGATGGCAATCATCGTTTTCAGTTGCTTGTTGTAGGTTTTGAGCCCGGTGAATTTCGCATAACCGCCTGTCTCGCCCCACCAGCAGGCGTTTTGGTTTGCATTTATTTTGTTGGTGGCGGGAGGGCGTGAAAAAAACGGAAATTGAAGTTGAGTTCGTTGGGCTAATGCAGTTTACTTTGTTAATTTGTTGATGGCACGCCCCCCAAAAAACCAGACTCACATGTCCTCTCCCGCACAGTGGTGCAAATAAGCTAAAAAGTGTGTCTAAATCTCAAACCACAAGCCAAGCAGTTCCTCGAAAAATTTTGACTTTAAATCTTTAATCTCTTGATTTCAAGTCTGAGTTTTTTCCTCTCTCTAAAGATCTCAAATTGGATGGGATTTTTCTTCCGAAAGGAGCTTCAAAATCTGCTGATATCACGCTATAAAGAGTCTCCCTAAATCCCAAATCAACTCTGTTTATTTGTCTGTGAATTTATCTGTCCAATTCCCAAGATTTTCAGACCTATTTAACCTAATTTCTATCTAAAAGGGAATACTAAATTCAAGTTAAGCCGGATAGCTTTATATTCTCTCCTGATCTGCCAATAAGTTGGACTTAAGATTAAAGATCTATTGAACCAAATTTCTAAGCTAAATTCAGGTAAAATCGGTTAGCTTTATATTCTCTCCTGATTTGCCAACAAGTTGGTTTTAAACTTTAAAGATTAAAGACCAAAATTAGTAGGGATGAATTATCAAAACTTTTATAAACTTTGCCTGGTTTCTTTAGAAAAGTTTAAGTCTCCTTAAAGTCTTCAGAGGAACCTGAAAAGCTTGTTAAGTTTTGGTATTGAAATTGTCTTTTGTTTACTTGTAGAATTTTAGCATTTGCGCCACTGTGGCTGACTTGGCAGACAGTCTGCCCTTCGGCCCGACCCGGGGGTGGAACTCAGTCTCTTTATCTGTCTGTCTGATTTGGCCTGCTGCCCGCTGTCGCTCTGTCTGGGCCGTCTAGCCGGTCTCACCTTGCTCAATGTCCTGGTATTTATCAAACGGCTTCATTTGATTATCCTTGGTGAATCCACCAAATGCGTACACCAAATGTGTACACAGATATGGATTTATGTTCTGCGGATTGAATTTCGCTGTGCCCGGACGATAGACGCTCCAATTGGTGTAGTAACAAACCACTCGACCCTCTGTGCGGACCTCTGTAAACCAAAGCACATGTCAGAAAATGCAGGATATAAAAGTTGTTTTATCCTTACCATTGATGCAGAATGCGAAAGCGCAGAGGAGGAAGAGGATTTGCCAGGTCGCTTCACGCGGCAACTGCAATGCAAATTTTTTCACAAATCAAATTATTAAAACTTCAAAATGATGGATAGATTAAGCGAATGGCCTATGGGCTGGCGGAAGCGATTCAGTTTCCCTGCCAATTAGCATAAATGTAGAGCCAAAGTCTGGCTAACATTGACACAGTGACACGAAATAGCGGCCGCGTGTGTGTGTAAAAATAAAACGCCCATTCAAATCAAAATGCATAAATCTTCTCACATAATCGGAGTGGAAAAGAAACCAAAGAAACAAATTCCCATGAAGGTCGAAAAAACCAGCTAGAAATCCAAAACACTCACGATTGACTCGGTTACATAATTTCATATGCAAATTCAATTTAATGATGTACGTGGCATGAATCGAATCATCAGTCCCTCTGAGAAACTCTCCCAGGCCATAAGGAAGAGGCTTTCGATCGTCTTACACAAGATTGGCAGATTCGTAGACCAATTAGAGCCGCATTTTTGTAATTTTATTAATTAGCCGAAAAGTCATAAAGCCCCGCTGCCCTCATTGAATTCCACAGAGATCCATTAAAGCCCCGAGTACCATAAATATTTTGTTGTAAGTTATAAACGGATTTCTGCGCGATTACCAGTCAGTCAGTCAGTCGATGGTGTGTGGTAACCGCCGCACATACAAGATTGTTATGAGTCCCGCCGCTCCCTCGGCTGGTCTGGTACTTTGGTGTCTTTCTTTTTGGTCAGTTGGTGTTACATAAGCCGGGCCGCTGTCGGTTGGGTGTTAATGCGGAATGTCTGGCCTGGCGGTCTGTGCGTTGCGCACGCGCACAGCCCAAATACAAAATCTCCCCCGAAAGAAACGAGATATTTTGTTTTTTTTTTTGGATAAAACCGGCCTGACAAGGGACGGACTTTCCAACGCACATGTCTTTCATTCGGGTTGGCCGTAGTGAGCCGCCAAAGTGGGCAAATCAAAAGAAATTAAAATGAAAAAAAATAAAAACTTTTTGCGCAGCATCTGCCGAAAATTCCCATCGACTGGAACAGGTTGTTGGTCTAAAAATAAACCCACATTTCTTACCGAAGTAATTTTCGCTTGTTATTGATGAGCCGACGCGGAGACCTCAAAGTGAAAGGTCCTCCAGCAAAGAGTCGGAAGGGAAGGGGGAGGGAAGGGAATTCAGGGATTTCTGTTTGTCAATAGGTTACTCTTTGCAGACTCAGCAGTTCTTAAAATAATTCATGGATTCTATAAATAAGAAATATGAATTTCCAGTTCCGGTTTTTAATAGGAGAATTGGCTGGACAAATTCGGAACGGCGAATTGTTTGATTTCAAGAGCGGAGGAATTTTATTTTTAGGGTTTGGTTTTCTTGTTTTCTCTGAGATCCTTCTCTTTGTAGGTCACGCGGATATTAGTCTCGGGTTTTTAATATTCGCTTCCTCGATTGGTTCTTTGGGCCGCCAAATGCTTGGAAGATTCACATTTTTCGGGCTTGGGTTTCTTGTTTTCTACGAAATCAAAGAAAAATATTGTTTTTCAAGGCTTTTAAATTATTTGAGTGATGTGAATTATTGAATAATTCATTTTCTCCTTTGTTGTTTATTAATTTTTCTTTAATAAAGCTCCAATAAAATTCTGTTCTATTCTGAAGAATTCATTTCCTTCTTTGCTGCTTATTCTTTTCCGTGCTCTTTATTTAATTCCTATTCCTAAATTTGGGAACACCTTCCTAAATCTTTTCCTATATAATTCCTACAATTTTTAATATAAGCTTCTTTTTTAAATTTCTTTCTTTCTTCAAGTTCCTTTTTCATCTGAAATTGCCTCTTCAAGAGTAGATATATTTCATTCCTTCAACTTCAAATTCTGTCATGCGGAAGATGTGCAATAATTGTTTCCATCACTTCTTCAATCAACCTGTCCGCCGGTCTCTCTTAAGTAGTCTGTCGGAGAGGCCTTCACTCATCGTATAATCTTCTCTTTGAAGTGTTTCGAGTTCCGTCAATTCTTTCAACGAAGAAGTCTCTTAATCAGTCCATTGTCTTTGGAGTTGTTTTAATTTGTCTTTCAATTTGCTTGTGGTGAAGTCTTTCGAACTTCTTCTGTCCATTGAACAATCTTTTGTTTAGTGGCTTCTTAAGTTTCCTTCATTTGTTTAAGATCTTGTTCCTTTTTAAGAATCTTACAGTCTTTCAACTAACCGTCTTTCCACCTACAAATCTTCTCCTTCAGTATTCTCTTAATAAATCTCTTCTGGTCTTTTGATTCATGTTCTTAATATTTTTAAATATTTCTTCTATATTTCTTTCTTCATTTCTTTCTAATAAATTTTAAAAAGGTTTTTTCAATCTCTTTATTTATCCTTTTTACGTAGAACCTTTCAATCAGTTTCTGCCTTTCCATTTCTCAAACAGCTTCAATCACTGTCCTTCAATTAGCAAATCAGAGACCTTTCAAAAAAATCCCCCATTCAGTTTCCATTTGTGGTTTATAGTTCAGTCATTCCAGCAGTCAGTCAATCAGTCATTCGTAGAGTCAGAATGATTAATTTTTAACTCCCCAATTGGTTTGTTTTACGCTTCCATCTGTCAGTCCTTCTACCCACCGATGAGCAGTCGTTGAATCTGTTCATTCAATGACCAAAGATCCTTCCCATTTATTGGAATTGGAATTCTTAGAAATTCCTTTTCTTTGTGGGTCACTCCGAGATTCGTGGCATTTTCATAGCCGAACTCCATCATCCATTTGCCGGCTTACTCGCTGAATAATCGCTGCCTCGATTGGTTCTTTGGGCCGCCTTCCGTTTTCACCGTCGAGGGCTCCATATCCGGCGAGGCAGGCAAAGTACCGCTGTCAAGCGGTCTTGGGGCATTCTAATGGGCGCCGCATTCAAGTGAAATGCTTGGGCTTTTAAGGCAACCGGCACATTAACCCACTGATGATGAGTCGGCCTCAAAATCGAAAGGGCTTGGAGTTGGTGGGGGGAGGGAATTTACATTTCTTTATAAACGGGATTTTGGGTTGCCACATTCGCGACGCTTACATAAAATTGCATAGATGACGGGCTCCCCGTCCAGCTGTCTGTTTGTCGGGCTCTGTGATTGTACAATGAGTTGCCGAAAGAGAGCCAAACGGGCCGTGGAATGAGCTTTTGATTGGTTTCAAATCAAAAGCCATTGACAAATTTGTTGGATTTTACGCAAAACGACGGCGACGTCGCCGTCATCGTCGACGTACTTAAAGTCGGAGAAATAAATAGAAAAAAAAGAGGAAAAACAAATGCATTTTAATTGCCTTCGGCCGCTGGCAGTTGCAGTTTTCGGCCAAGAATTGTGCAACATTCCAAACCGGCCAAGACCGTCCCCCAAAGGGACCACCGAACCAGTCCGGCCGTCCGTCCGGCCGAGACTCCGTCACTGTCCCAGCCTGAGGGCGAGTAGAACGCAATTGTCAACGGGCGGGGGGCCGCCGGGTTATTGTTGTTTTGCTGTCAGAGAATCTGAATGGCAAACCTGTGGCACTTGGCAATTTATGGCTTGCAGCGGCCTGACGACAAGTTGCAACACACACACACACACACGGGCCGACGGACAGTTGGACGGCGGAACTGTTGTCGGTCTCACTTTTGTGGCATATTTTCTGCGTTGCAAGCTGCAGGCTGCCGCCAGCGAGTGCCCCCAAAACCCGCTGCTTACATAAGCAGTCGACTCTGCAATGGTCGCATGCGAAAAATATTGCGTATACGTTACGTCGTCCACATAAAAATAAACGAAAAATTGAAAACACCCTGGTGCTTAGCATAAAGTCAATCGGCCGGTCGGTCGGTCGGTCATTTCAACCTTGAATTTCAACCCGCGGGCCCAAAACAATAGCCAACTGATTGGCATTTTGGCTTAGAATCGTTGGTCTTATTTCCGGCGAGCGCTTCTCGTTTGTGGCTTCAAAATTTTATGCCTTGCAACTTAAAATTCACAGTCTGCTCCGCGCCACCAAATGAAACGACTGCGGAATGCGCCACGCAACAAGCGCGTCATGTCACGTAGTTTCAGTGTCACCGGGACTTCATCTGCCCCCGCCCGCTGTCCCCGCTTGTCTTCATCATTTCAGTCAGCTGCGTATCT
Source organism: Lissocephala sabroskyi (assembly GCA_037075105.1). Taxonomy (NCBI): domain Eukaryota; kingdom Metazoa; phylum Arthropoda; class Insecta; order Diptera; family Drosophilidae; genus Lissocephala; species Lissocephala sabroskyi. The sequence continues at coordinate 22,594 of JBAMCP010000595.1, read as the reverse complement.
GCCCGTCTGTCCGTCCGTCTGTTTGACTGTCACGTCAGAAGTTACACTCTCATAAAGTCAACGCCCCCGAGTCGTCAACAAAGATCAGCGCTGCCCGTCGTTGGCTCTGTCGGTCTGTTGGTTGTTTCCTTGGAGGTTACTGGGCCCTTTCATTAAATTGAAGTCTTGGTTAAATTATAAATTCACTATCAATTTGTTTAGTTCCCTGAAGACAATAATTCGATGCCTTTTTTAAGTTCCCTAAACAATCTGAGTGGTTGCAGCTTTTCTGTTGGTTTTTTCTCTTGCTTGTCCCGACCAATAATTCTTTCGTTTAACCCTCAATTAAATATTCCTTAACTTTCAATAGAAATTGGTCTGCAAGTTTTCTGATCTTTCAGTCTTTCAGGTTCTAAAGATTGTAGCCTTACTTTGCCCTTGGAGTTGCCTTAAATTTGTATTCTCGTGTTTTCGGTTTCTGAATTCTTTGAACTTCTGATCTTTCAATCTTTCAGCAACTGATCCAGAGCGCTCAGTTTTTAGTCGCGTGTTTTCGGTTCTTTTGAGAGTTCGTGTAATCCTTCAACTTTTTCTCACTTTTCCAATTACTTTTCAGTAAATATTAAAATAAACATTCAGTCTTTCAGCAACTGAAGATTGACGCCTTACTTTGCCCTTGCAGTGGCCTTAAGAAACCTTCATATCGCTCAGTTTTTAGTCCCTTTTTTTCGGTTATTTTGTCAGTTTCTGAATTCTTTTAACTTCTTCTCACTTCTTCCATTGCTTGTCAGTAAATATTAAAATGCAAATCCCTCTTCCAGAAGTCTTTCTTCCTCCAACTACCAAGCATATTTTTCTCTCAGCTTTTTCCAGTTAATCCTGGTCGGGTGTTTGGATGGTTTGCGTTTCTTTTAAGTTCCTCCTAAAGACTTCCAAGTGCCTCTGCCTTTCGTCTACTCTGCAAAGTCTAAAAGTTCTCGGCTTCAATTCAAATAGTTGCCTCACATTCAGAGCCCTTTTAACAGCCGATATTCAGGGCGCTTTAGTCTTCCATTAGTTGAATTGAATTGCTTACTTTTCGATTCAGATTCGTCTTTCAGGTCCCCAAAAGTTTCTGGACTGTTTTACCATCCTAACTCCTTGGTTCCCTGAATTGAGTTGAGTTCACCAAAACTTTCTGGACTGTTTTACCTTCCCCTCTCCCTAGTTCCCTGCGCTGTCTTCATTCAACTGCTCAATTCTACTGATATTCCCTCTTGCCTTGCCCAGTTATTGGGTGGATTTTTTGCTCTCCAGTTTGTCAGTTTTTTTGGGGATAACCTTTTGGGGTTGCGTAGACGCCAGCGCTTTGGTTTTGAGCTGAGCGAGTTGCTTTCAAAAACAGAAATTCAAGTTTCATTGAACGCTTGTGACATTTGGCTGGGAGCCGACAAAAGAACCTTTGGGAGTGACTCTGGCGGAGACAATGGCCAGCCCAGATAAACGGGCAAGTCAACTAAAAATGCATTTAAATGTCTCGAGAGGCTGAGCGAAACGTGTGAAGTTTGTTGGCGGCCGCATTGTTGGGCAATCGCCGAGATGCGGCGATAAACGTGTGAAATTCGCTGGCCAAATGGGTTATTAGCCAGGCAAATTGAATTGGGCAATGCTGGCCAGCCAACCAGGCGCCTGTCCAGTTGGCTGAACTTTCATTGGCCGCCGGTTTTCTAGTTGGCGGCTTGGGTGAAATGCTGGCCACCGAAAATGGCAATACTGCAGTCAGTCAGTCAGTCGGCTAGCTGGCCGGCCGGCTGGTGGGCCAGTCCAATGACTCGCCAATGGCCGAGGATGGCCCGTGGCTTTGGCTCCTTCAATTCGATTTTGGCGTGACAAAAGCAGAAAAAAAGCGAAAGTTGAGCACCTCAAAGACGCATCTCGCCGGATGTGAATACCGAACCCACCAAACCACCTGCCAGCCAGCCGGCCCCCCACTCGGGTGGGTGAGATTAGTGGCCGTTGGTGGCTGTGGCTGGCAATTGCCAATGAAATCGTTTTGGCTGTGTTTGGTTTCGTCGCTCTGTGTTGGCCATTATGGGTCAACGGCAGCGCGCGAGTGCACCAATTTAAACTCCAGCCGAGTCGGCTGGCTTGCCAACCGAAAACTTGGCCATTGCCGAAAAAGAAAAGTCCACTTCAGCAAAAAGGTAACAGGTGAAGCGGTTTCACAGTAACGACTTTGACAATCAGCCGAGGATTCGTTGGCAATCTCACCAAGTCACTGACTAGCGGTTGGCCAGATTGACAGATGGGCAGTTGGAAATTCATAAAGCTTAAAAGCCGCTAATCTGAGCAGCTCCACTGCGAATTGTGCTCTTTTGTTGTCTCTCTCCAAACACACAGAAAACAGACAAAAAGATGGGCACTTGCACAGTTGGGTGAATGGACGGATAAATAGACGAGAGGGAGATGAGCAGATAAAGTGAAGCTGCCCTTGCCAGGTGGGTAAATGGGCAGATGAGCAAATTAACTTTTAGACAGAAGTTGAGGGGGATTTGTTGGAAGGAGGATATGAGCAGATGGACAAAGAAGGGAAGAGATGCATAGAAGGGCGGATAAACAGATAGAGGGATTTTATCTTGGACAGATGGACAAATGGGGAGTTATTCAAATTTAGAAGATAAGGTCAGTTCTGTCGCTTTTTTGGTATCAAATATCCTTTATCTTTAATCAACAAAACTTCCCAAGACTTCTCCGCAAGTGCCCGACTGTCTGTTTACCATACAAAAAACTTGTTATGGGTTTTATAATCTTTTGTTCTTTTTAAGCCTCTGAAGTTCTTTCTAGACTTCAATTTCTTTTTCCTTTTATAATTTAATATTTCCTAAAGGTCTCTAAGTCTTCTTGAAATAGCCGAAACGACTTTGGTAGTATTTGAGCCAGAGCCCTGAAAATATTTTCGAATTGTTTCGTTTTGGGGATTCACCTTGAAAGGCATTTGAGAAGGTCAAAGTTGTGGGTTTTGGGTCGTTTGGCTTTGGTTTCTTCTTCGGTCACTCGAAATTTAATTAGCCCACGACGAACTGAGCTGGCCATGTTCAGGCCAATGAAGTGGAAATGCCCAGCGCATCCCAGCCGTCCACTGGACCTAAAATTCAACCCAGCCAAACTGTTTTTAATGAGCTCGCGGCTCTCAGCCTTTTAACTGCGTGGATGGGCCAAAGGTCGCACCCGCGGTCGCAATTTGCGGTTGCCTTTTGTCTGGCCCGTTTTGCTGTTGGTCCGGCGGAGATTTTGGCCGCGTTCGCGTTCATTGCAGCAGAAAAATTCAATTTAAGGCTTCATTGATCTAAGCAGGAATAAAATTTTATCGCAGTCCTTTGGCAAAAGGCGGGCGCCAGTTCGGCTTACCACCGGATTTGGCCAAACCAATCGACGGCGTGTACACGGCTGCCTGCCTCATTCTATCCGCTTAGCGGAGCCGCAATCGCCGGCTGGCAATCTTCATGCTTTAATTTCAACTGTCCGGCATTTATGAGTCAGCCCCAGGAAAGCGGACCTTGCGATTCCCCTAAATGTCAAAGTCTGTTATAAATCAGCGACCGACAACAAAGCGTCTTAGAATTTCCGTCATTCGTCGTTGACCGTTGGGGATTTTTTTAATTAAAGCCGCGCACGCCAGCAAAACATAATTCCCCCCGAAAATCTCAGAAATTAGCCAACTCAATGCCACACGGGTTTTTGGCGCTTATCAATTTTGCATCTGCTGTCGTCTAATGGAGCAGATTGCGGCCATTAGGCAGCTGCACACGCGCATTTGCCGGCTGCCACACCTTGTGGCAGGTGCCACAACTGGCGGCGAAAGCTTGCCATTTAACGATGCAGAGAAAAAAAAATACACTGCCATATTGATGGATTGCAGAAATGAAAAGCGCCGCGTAGCATTAAAAAAACATTTCAATTTGAACTCAACGGAGGTTTTTTCACAGCCTCCGATTTCTTATAAAAGGAGTAGAATAAAGAAAAAGGGAATTACTTTTAAGGAAAGTAGGGATCTTTCAAGAGTAGATAGATAAAGTTCAGGAAGGAAGAAGAAGTCTTGGCCTATAGGGGATTTTAAAAATCGGAATCTGTACAGAAATTGCATAATTTAATTTAAAATAACATCGGACCTATCAAAAGTTTGGAGGAGGACAGAGCAGCAAATGTAACCAAATCTCAATCTACGAAGTCTTTATACAAATTTCATACTTCATATATATTAAAATTAATATGGGAACTATCAGAGGTCTGTAAGAAATTTTGAAACAAGTAAAGTCCCAATCCAAAAATGTTTTCTTCCCTTTCAAACGATTCCATTATTTCTTAACTTCAATTCCTCTCAGCTTAGCTTGGAATTCCCAAAAGGGCAGAATCTTTTCTCTGTTTTTTCAATTCTTTGTGTGTTCAGAAATTTCATATTTATATTGAAAATGATATGGAAACTATCAGAGATCAGAAACCGATTTTGAAACGAGTCCCAAATGTTTCTATTATTCCTTAACTCTGTTTTTTTTCCAGATCCTCTCAACTTTGGTTTTCAATAAAGGGAAGAATCTTCTCTCTGATATTTCTCTATATTCTCTTTTTCTGTAAACTCAATTGAATGTTTCCAAGTCTTTTCAGTGATTTATCTTAACCTTTGATATTCCATATGGAATTCTTTTTAAAAACCTTCAAAAGATCATTAATTTATATTTAAATTCGCTTATTTCCCCAGATAATTCTCGTACGCTAGCCTCATTAATTTCCTTATCTTTGTTACCCAAAATGGTGTCTATTTCTTTTTAATGAATTCGGAACATGAAAAAATATTTCACCACTCGCTTTTTAAAAGAAAATCAAACCGATTTGATGAAAATGAAACTGGCTCGCTGGCAATTTTAACGGGCATTAACGGCATCGAAAGAAAGTAAACTTTTGGCCGATGTGCAATGTCATTCATTGAATTAGCCACCCAAAGACAAAGCCACAAAGAGCCGGGCCGGTGGCGCTGCAGGCATTACGTCAAAGCCGAAACCATTTGGCCAAATGAATAGATCATGCAGTTGGAATCAATAGAAAGTTATGAACAAATTAAAAAGCCATGAACGCCAGCCAACCAATCCACCGACTGGCCGGCCAGCCGCACGCAAGAAATTCCGCTTGGAAAATTATTTCGAGGAGGAAACGGAAAGTAGAACAGCCGAGAATTTCAACGGAAATGCTTTTTTCCATTCGCCTGATCCACTCGAGAGGCTACAGAAATCACAAGACTGTAAAGAAACGGGCGCGAATTTGCCGGGGAGCTGCCCAAAGTGAAATCGAAAGTTGAAAAACTACCAGGCCGTCTGCCTGGCCGACGCGTCGCATCATTCGCCTCTTTTTACAATCATCATTAACAGCAGCTGGCTAATGATAATTAGCAAAGTAAATGCGAGGCGATGCGATGCGTTGATAGCAACTTTGTTTTTCCTTTACGGCCGGCCAGCCAGAAATTAGCAAGTCTTTTCAGGCCGGCCGACTAACCCACTCGGGGCTCAATTAAATGTACCCAGCCGCTGGCAGGGAGAGACCAAAACGGTTATGCCAATTATGTCATATCAAGCCAACAGCATCAGCATCCCCCCACCCTCACCGTCATCTCAGTTGGCTTGTTTCCAAAAAAAAAACCTCCAACGAGAAAGAGATCAGCGCAAAGGCAAACAAAGCAGATGGTTCGCTTCGCCCATTTGTTATATAATCGCTCGCCATGCCCCCCTTCTTTTTTTTTGAGAGTTGATTTTATTTGTGTGTAAATTTTTCGTATACATTTGTAAAATCTTGGACAAAAAATCCAGTCGCTTTGGTCGCTCGGCGGGCCGAATACTTTCGATGCGATTGTGCAAATTGGCGCATCCGGCTCTTTCTTCCTTTTTATTTAATTTTAAACTCGGCCCCGCGCCGTTTGTTTGATGGGCGCAGTCAAAAATTAAATTGCTAATATTAACATATTCCAAAATCGGGTTGACTTTCATATTTCGTTGTCTATTTGGAAAACTGCCAATTGAATTGTCAGTTTGTTGGCCCGTCAGGCCAACAGTGAATGAATTTGATTTGATTGAAAGCTGAAATCCGCGCCCCAAACACCACAGATTCGATTTCATCGGGGAGTTTTGGGGAGGGAATATTTAACCATCTTAAGTAACTAAAGGTTGAAAGCTCAGCTCGGGTTATTTCAGGGAATTTTTAGACAATTTAAAATGGATTTCTTTCATTTGAAATTAACAAGTTTTTATTTAAATTTTGTAATTAAAATTTGATCATAAAATCCACGAAAACTTTATGATCAAAATATCTAGAAACAAAGCAATTTAATTTGAAGTTTATGGAGATTTTTATTTCATACAATTTGAAGTTTAGCAAAAGATTAAAGACCACTTTTCTAGTGTCTTAAATTCAAAAGAAGCTTCACAGTAAAAAATTAGATAGAAATAATAATTTCCTTATAAAATATCTTTAATAATTTTCTAACAACCTCACGAGGCCCTGTAAAGTTTTATTTCGAAAGTGGTTGACCTTTTGGTAAGCCGTAAAAATGCAAGAGAAACTGTGGAAAATTCCTGAGACCTTCGTAAGCCCCGGCAACGGCTTAAAAGTCATCCCCATAAAATTCCGCGATCAAGCGCCGCTCCCAAAGGCATAAATCAAAAGTTTTATTTGAAAACAAAAAAACAATGTGTGAAATTTGGACATTGTCGGGTCGATTTGATTTATTTGCCACGGATTTTCTAGGCTAACAGAGACACACGAAAAAAAAGGGGAGCAAAACTAATGAAATCAATTGAGGGTCAACTGAGTTGGTCAAGTGTCTGGCATTTTCAGCAAGTGCAATAAGCCGATTGTCGTGGTTGTGGAAAAACAAGTTTAAATACCAACAATTTGGAACGGAGCGGGTCTTACTCTTATTTTTTTCTAGCTTGGCAAAAACAAAACCAACATATATGATTTTTTTTTTATAACATTCGCAGGCAAACCCGCTGACCTTCGGGCCTTAATAACCGATATAAAATACCAAACCCGCCATAAGCTCATTTGTGGTTCTCTCTCTGTTTATTTACAGTTACAACGGATCAAAATCAGCCAACTGATCGGTAAGTTGTTCGATATTAAAAAGCCAGTGAAGCGTGCCGATTAGTCACTCCCCCCGATGAGGAAATGTTCGAGGCATTGCAGATGGAATTTCAGCTTTTCTGAGGCTTTGCTAATTTGTTTGGGATTCATAAAAAGAACCAGTCGAATTCTTTGAAATATTTTAAGAACCAGATATTCAAGATCTTTAAGATCAATCTTGGTTTCTCTCTCTCTGGATCCTCGTGCCTTTTCGAGATCTCTGAGGAGAGTTGAAATGGTAAATCGATCGCCAGATTGCAGTGCCCGCTTGAGGCATTCCGGTAGCTCTGTTTTTGATTTGATTGCCGACTTTGCACCCGGCAGCCACTCAGCCACTCGAGTCTCACAAGGCAGCAGCCGAGGGCCCAGCACAGCTGCTCCACCTACTCTGCTCCGTCCGATTGAGTGGGGGGGCTGGGCTGCTGGCGCTGACACACAATTTCTACCGCATACGTAACGCAAGTTGGTTGGGTTGGTTGTCTTCATTGCAAACTGAAATTTTGCAATAAGGCAAACGAGTCGAACGACTGGTGGCGGTCGCCACCCTGGGCTGCTCCGTGGCCCGGGCATTTTCGCTGTGGGCCGCTGCGATGCATTTGCATTTGGCAGTTTGAATTACAAAGCCGGCGGAGAAGACACAGAAGGCATTCCTCCAGCTGCGTGCAATGGAATTTCATTTAACCGGCTGATTGGCTAATCGGCAAACCGGTACCTAATGAGCCTCAATAATCGCCGCATATATTTTCTATACAAGTATATATTTTTTCCATTAAATGCCAAAAAGTCAAACGGCCAAAGTGGCGCGTGCGCCGCCGGCGGCCCCTCCGGGCGACACATTCACTTTTATTGGCCGTGGTTTCACTTTTGTCACGACGACAGCGAGGCTGCCCAGCGGCCAACTTTTTGCCCAGCTCTCTGTCCTTGTCGCGGCCCGCGGGCCTGCTTGGGTTCATTGTCATTACTTTACATGATTCTGTGTGTGTGTTTGTGTGGGTGTAAAACAAACAATGCAGCCGCCCAAAATGCGTTGGCAACGTCAGCCTCTCAACTTTGCATGAATTTGCAATTTGAAGCCCGCGGGCCTTGGCAACAACCAGCCAGCCAACCAGCCCAAAGAGAGAGGGGCAGCCTCCTCTTTGTTCGGTCTGCAAAACTTGTAAGCACATGTGACGCCTCCAGGTGACTGCCGCCGCGCATCGCGATGATTTACCATGTATGAATTTCATAGCATTTCCGTTTCGCATTCGAATGCATCAAGCGACTTCTTCTTCGGATACACTTACCGCTGGGGGAGAGGGGGAGACTCAACTTTCAAATGAAGCAAGAAATAACGGGGAGGAAATTTTGTGTAGCTGGGTTTCGAATTAAATTTAAATTTATTCCGATTAATTGTCAAACTGAACGAACAAAGAAAGGACTGAAAAGTTCCATGGAAAATCTAAGCTGCTCCCCGAAATTTTGTTGCCTTTCTCTCTGGCCCAGTGGAATTGCAGGTTGATTGGCTCGGCCTGTTTGCCTTAATGGTTAGAGTATTGAGAGTTCCTCGGTGTAATCAATTGGCCGGGTCGTGAAATTTGTATTTTTCTTTGTGTTTGGCTTTTCCAAGCGATGCTCATTTCCTTACAACGCTGCCACCTTTTACCCGAGCATTGTTAATGTGAAAATTGTGTACCCGTGGCCCCCGTTGCTTTTGTTTCATCTTCCATCTGATATGCGGGCTGACCGGCAGGGAGGGGTGGCAGGCAGATTCGGGAGAGAGGTGCTTTCTGGTATATAACCAGAATGATTATGCGTTTTCGTGGGCCCCCGGGCGTATACGTAATGCGTCAGCAATTTAATTTCACCTCATCTTGTTGGCGCTGCTGCTTTCCGCCGAACATGTAACCAACATCATAATTATATGGCCAACGGATCAAAGGAAAAGGCGATACAAATATTTGTGCAGTGACATCAACGCGCTCGTTCAGTGGACAGTTTGGAGATGAGTTCGGAAATTAAATAATTTATAATTATTATAATGAAAATGAACACAACAAGACAAAAGCCACTTGTTGGCCACAAAAACAAAAACGAAGCTGAAGCCGCAGAAAGCGAAACTGAAACTCGTTTCGTTCGCCGGACTTGTGATGCGAACAAAATAAATCTAGCCGAAAAAACAACCCAAAAGTGACAAAGAAATCCCAAGAAAAACTGTACAGCAACCGAAACAAGTTTTGCGCATGCGCAACGCGGTTTTTTGTTTTTTTTTTTCTGCCATCTCCCGGCGCCGTACAAAATTTTGCATGACACTCGGCATGAGTAACCGACCTGATCTCTATGGTCCCCGCTAGCTGACGAATGGGATCGAAACTAATCCCACGAAACGCGATCACCACGAGCGCAACAATCGATCGATCGTTCGATCGAACTTTGAATTCGATGATGGACTCGGCTGCCTTGTGGGCTTTGCCGTCATCATCGACTGGCCCATGGGCCACTAATTGGATTTGCCTTAAACAGAGGCGAGCAAGGCGGATGTAAGCCCTGCCCACACACACAAGCGCTCATCACAGATGGGTTCAAGATTTTGGTCATATCAAAGTTACGAAGATCGAAATCGAAAGAGATCTATTGGCATTTCTGTCTAAAAACCTTAACGGCAACTATGGAAATTAAAGAGAGTCCGATTTTGGTGATTGTAGGCTCTTGGGATCCCGAGTTCATTGGGTTACTTGAAATAGCACATAATTTCAATTCAGACGATATGGGATTATCTGTGGAGCAGATTTTGTGATTGTAGCTTCTTTAGTTCCCGAGTTCAAAGAGATAAGTCTGCGTTTTATTGCTTTAGTCTAAACGGCAAGCAAACAAGCTTTGCACTATAAATATTCAGACATTAAAGGATCCCAGAATCCCGATTTGGGTGATTGCAAGTTCTTGGGATCCCGAATTCGGTGGGTGATATTATGCATTTGATTATACTATCAAAGAAATATTAAATAATTTAAAATCAGTCAAATTTGGATTGTCCGAGTTTGATGAGATATGTTTGCATTCTATTCCTTAAGTCTAAACGGAAAGCTAACAAACTTTATACCATGAAAATTCAGACACTAAAGGGTTTTCGAAGTCTGATTTGGGTGTTTATAGCTTCTCTGGATCCAGAGATGAAATTTGAATTCAGATTATATGGGATTTTCTGTGGACTTGATTTTGCGATTGTATCTTCCTTAGTTCCTGAGTTCACTGAGTCTGCATTTAAATGTTAAGGTCTTAACAGCAAGCAGACGAAACTCTGCGGTATATAAATGCAGACAATAAAGGATTCCCGAAGCTCAACTTTTTTGGATCCCGAGTTCTGTGAGGCTTATCAATCGTACAAATCTACGATAAGCCGAAGAACTCAGCACAATTTCAAAACAGACGACATGGGATTTGTGTAGGACAGATTTTGTGATTAAAATTCGATAGGTCCCGAGTTCAATGGGTTAGCGATAAGGAAAGACTGTTCAATGGGTTCCATTTTAGTTGCTTGGAGATCTGTGGCTCTTTATAATGATAATTTCGCTGGTTGCCCAAGTTCAACGGACGTGAATATCTGATTACCAGATTACCAGCTATTCGGGGAACTGTTGGCCGTAGGCGTCGTTCGGATCTTTGGGTTTTGGCCAACTTTATGCAGTGCGGGTCGTGAGAGCCGCTTAATATGCAGTTACTGTGGTTAAATGGTTTTGATTTTTATGTCTACTTATCTGGGGATGTGAATCGTGTTTGAAAGTTTCTTTTTTTACGGACGTCTTCATTACGAGTGATTAGCATGGAAATTGCAAGCTCCGAGGTGTTAATAGCCACGACCAAAGCGGCTACACCCCAAAGCCTGGGATTATGTAAGACGGGAAAGTTAAGAGAACTCCCTGTTTGAATTCCTTGAGTCGTTGAGTGCTAATGGAATTATGCAATCACGAAAGGAGGATGATCACAAAGCTTAAGAATTCGGCTAACGAATTTAATTTAACGCATTAATGCAAAACGATCAAGCAAAGCGCCGAATGAAATCGAAAATAAAGTTTCAAACGAAAACGAAATGAATACATTAAGAAAAAAACACGCTAAATTTTAGACTCAAGATTCCATAAAACTTTGAGAACCAGTCTCCCGCGATTACCATCTTGGGCCTGAGAATTCTGTGGCCCCTGCTCATTTGAATTAAACGCGATATCTCGAGGGTGATAAACAATAACCTAGGCGGCGGGGCTTATGAATTTTCAACTTCCTCGAATTATAATGAAATCGGCAGTCCCAATGACAATGGCCGAGCCGCCAGCCACGCTGGTCTCAGGGCGGTTACATGCGGCCGAAGCCACTGTCCTTGGGACCGAGGAACCAGCTTATTTGTCAGACTTTCAATGGGGGAAAACTGGTAAGACTTTTGGGAACGCTGCGTGTTTTACCCGCCAAGGTCGGCAGGAAATTGTCTTCGAAATCCTCGGCCGGGTGAAATCTGTTGACAGCATTGAAAGTGCTGAGATGAACTCAAGGTCCCCACAATTCTTTGCACAGCCAGCAATTTTCTGAAGATCAGCGGGCGGTGAATTGTTTTCTAAAGGAAGTCGTATGGATCGTTAAACTTTGGCAGCCTCAACGAGGTGATAAAGAAGTCAAGTCAAGTTGGTAAAAGTTTCCTTGAGAGTTTATAAAAATTCTGATTTAGATTCAGCAACTTGAGGATGGCAAGAAATTCCACAGCTTCCAAAAAATGTTGGTCTCAAGGTCGTCAGGAAACTGTGGCTGGAATTTGGTTTGTTGTTTTGTGGAAAATCTGACCAGGCTCTCCCAGGTGATATAACAGAGCAATTTGACTTAAATTAGCTGGCAAAACTGGAGCAACCATAATAACAACAAATAACAACGAAACTATGCGAGTTACGCAGGAAACCGACGACGGGGACGCCTGACAAACGTTTTCCTCCAACGGAGCGACCGCATTGGGGGGGAAACTTGGTCAAAACCAAAAGGCACAAACACAGCAACAGAAAAACAAACTGCGAAATTTACGAGACGAGTTGGGGATTTGCGCAAATTGCGTACAAAATGATTTTCAAGTTGTTTTCTCGATTTTTTTTTTGTTGGTAAACTTACCGGAAGCATTTTGGCGCTTGTTAGTTTGGCGGCAAAGATTTTTTATTGTCGTCGTTGTTGCAGTTAAGTTACAAATTCGTTTAAATCGGTTCGACAAGAGGAAAGGGAGTCTCGCTCTCGCCAAGCTTCTGCCGCCGAATCTCCTTTCTGGTGTTTTAGGTTTTGCGTTTTTCAAATTAAATGGAAATTAATTTATACTCGGATAAGTATTAATTTTTTATAGAAAAGCCGTTCGAAAAGATTCATAGACAAGATCGCCAGGCGCGGGTGGCTGCTGCTTTCGATTTTATGCAATTTGCGCATGCGCAGCCAACTGCTTTGCTCTACTGGGCAACAACGACAACAACAACAGCAGTTTTGGTGTCTGGAAGAAGCCGAAAGTAAAATTGCTACACATCTGGGCCTTTTTCACTTTCGTCTTTGGTATTTTTCATGTGGCTGCTGTTGTTGTTGTTTTTCCGCTCGCCCACTTTTCTCTGTCTAGAAAAATTTTCAAACACTTTTCGTTTTGGTTTTTTTTTTGCATTGGTTTTTTGTTGTTTGGTATTTTTTTATTTCTTACTTTTTTATGCACTTTACTCGTTGCACGCTTTTTGTGGCACGTTAGAAAAAAAAAATAAAAAATTTCAGTATTAAAAAATTAGTTAAAAATCTGGACAACCATAAAAAAAAAAAAAAAAAATACAAACTACTTTAGGGACTACGATTTGGTGGATTTTATTTCTTTTTTTTTTGCTCTCAACAACGAACCGCTGGGCCAACAATACCGTTCAAGAGTCGCCGTTGCACTGAATTCATTTGTGGCCAAAAAGCGTAGCCAACGTTGCCGACGAGGCGACGCGACGGCCGCCAAAACCAGACACCTTAACAGCCCCCCCGCCCCCCGCGAACCAACCGCCGTTAACAGTCAATTTCACAGTTTCTTGTCTGTGCGCAGCCGCAGAAACCCTCACGGGAGCTCCTAACAGAGCCCGCCTGGCCCACCGGCTCTGTTAGTTAACAGTTTTTCGAAGGGGCCGCCGATGGAGTCGGCATTCCATAGATCGACGGACGGCAGACCTACCCCAAGGCAAAGTCGGTCGCAGCGATTCGGGACGGTAATGGGGGAAATGTTTAAGGCAACTTCGATTCCAGGAGGCTGGCATATCCGGCTCACAGATATTTGAACTCGTTTATTCTTCAAATTTGGGCGAAAAGGTACGGCAAATTGGCGAATCGGAATGCTAAAAACGGCGCTAAAAATCGGTTAAGGTCTCAGTTTCTGCTCACAGATCTTAAAATCCTTTTTAGAAACCCGTTTCGGTGCCAAGAATCGACTAGGAACTCAATTTATGATCACAGATCTTTAAATTCCCTTTATATGTCTGTGAGAAATTGGGGCACAAAAAAACGGCAAAGATAATGGACGAATGCAAATAGAGAATTAGTGAAAGAAGCTTCGATTTCTTGTTTAAAATCGGTTAAGGTCTCAATTTCGAATTGGAATAAAGTTAGAAATTTAACATAGAGAAGGTAACTTCATTTAAAAATCCCTTCACCGCTTAAATTTGGGGAACAATAATCCTAATAATCTCTTTAACATAAAGAACGTAAGTTACTTCTGTTCCTTGGCGGTTCTAAGAATCGGTTAAGGATTTAATTGAATTCTCGGTAGATAACTGACTTTGGGTACAATAATTCAACGAAGTCAATTGGCGAATCGTCTTGGAAATGTTCAAAAATATGCAAAGGCGTCTTCAATATTTCTAAAAGGTCTAAAAAACCAGCTAAGTTCTCAATCTCAAAACTGAATCATTTCATTTCTTCTGGCATTTTTTGGGGGCGATTATAGAATTTCCAACCGTTTTCTTTGAAGAGGATCCTAAACTCCAAAAGCTTTCCTGTTATTCTGCTTAAACGACCCAAAGCATAGAAATTCTCTGCTTAAAGACCCAAGACAGCTTTTTTAGATCTTAAGGACCGTTGGGAGTTTAATTTCCAGAGAGCTGAGCCCACGAGAAAGTTTGATGAGGATCTTCTTTGATTACTCACTCGCCGGCTTTCATAATTGGATTGTGTTGACAATTTCTATGGATTAAATAATCCAACAACAACACCAACAGCAACAAAAGAGACATTTATTCGAGAGGTAAAAGTGATTAATTGATTGATTGACAGACGAGTGAATTTGAAAAACAAGTGCAATTTTAATTATGGCCAAAAGTCCATTGGATGCCAATTGCAACAGGTGGCAGTTTCACCTCCTACCAGTGTTGTTGTTGTTGGAGTTTATAATGTTGTTGTTGTTGTTGCTTAATGGGCTTAAATAGTTGCGCTTTAAGAGGCCCTAAGTTGGCTGGCCAGCGGTGGTGTTTTTTTTTGTTGTTTCCCTTTTGATCTTTCGTTTCGATTTTCGGGGCTTGGCCGGAACTAAAATCAAAAATATTTTAGGTATTCATTCAAATTCATTTCAAGGGACGGCCCCAAACGCCGTCCACTCTCCTCCGCTCGCCCAGAGATGACAATGTTGCCTTTTGCTTTGTTGTTTTTGGCTTTTGATGGTCGACTGACCTTACCAAAAGAAAAGACAAACAAAAAAGCCAACCAACCAGCACCTAAACTTGTATACTCTTTGCAGTTGAAGAGGAAGCTTTCGGGGTGAATTGGGAATTTAGGGAAGTTCTACAGGCAAATAATTGAAGTGCTGAAGATGAAGCTTAGGAATGGGGAAATATTTCTTATAGGATTTAAAATCTGTAGCATTTTTTCAAACCTTCAAAATAACTTCAAATCTCACGTAATAAAGCCGGAAGAATAGGGAAAATACTTTCACTAATCTCTTATATTTCTTCAAATCTATCGGGTTAAAAAAATTCATTGACAAAAATACTTTGATCTATTCTTTATCAAGCATTTGAAAAACTCCATCTCTGCTAATTAATTCAACTCAAAAACTTAGCTTCTTTACTTCTGGAAAACTCGAAAAATCTATGAATCTATGCAGGATATAATCTATATAAAGAGAATATAGATTCAAATTTAGAACATCAATCTGGTGAGAGATCTTTGAGGTTCTCCCATCTTTCATCGATTAAAAGTCTGAAAGTCTAAAGTGCGTTATAGAATCGGATAGGATTGATTGCTCTATAAGTCTGTGTGTCCGACTTATAGATAGAATCTGATGGGAATCAATGCTCGGGATTCCTTAAACAGACACCCAGCCTCAAAAATAGATAGCGGAGCTAAGCTTGAATATTTTAATCCACCTAAAGACCCAAAGAAATCTATTTATCTTTAGCTTTAAACTTAAAACTCGATAATAGAAGAATTTAATATCAATTTCTTCTGTTTTTCTTATCTTGAGATCGCGTCTCGTTGATGGAAAACCCAATAAGCCCGATTTTTGTGGGGGGCTCAAAGTGAAGGGCATGGAAATAACCGAATGCGGGCTAAGTGGGCTGAAGATGCGGCCGAAGAAAAACGGTTTACATAACGACCATTAAATGCTGTCATCGAAATGCCAAATGGCTGCCAAACACAGTCCGCTGACTCCGGTCAACGGCGAGGCGGGGCCCGGGGCGGCGCGAAATGAATTTCAAATATTTTTTATCACTGGGCTTTTGTTTGCTCTTCCTCTCTCGCTCGCTCTCGCCACACACACACATGTGGCAAAGACACTTGTCCATTTTTTGAGGCCAATCAATCACCCGAGGGGGCATTTGGTAACCGCGGCCTGGGCGCGCCAAAGAAACCCGACGATGACGCAGAATGCGATTCGTGGCCGCCAGCCGACGCCGCATGAGACTCCCTCAATGACTTTGCCGGATGGCAGGGGACGGACGGAGGGGGCGGGGAGGGGCAAATGTGCATTCCAAACACGCATTCGTTGTTGGTGGTGAAAGGCTCAGCGGGGGGAGGGACGGGTTTCGTGTCGGAAGCGTTGCCATCATCAATGGCACCGCTGCTGATGTTCCCTTCGTTCTAAGCGGCCCGTTGACTTCCGTCTAAGGAAGTCGTGGGTGCTGGTGGGCAAAGGGGGAGGGAAGAGGGCAGCCATCTATGCACAGTGGAGAAGAAAACATTTGCTGCAAAGGACCTTTGAGGCTTAAAGACAACCAGCAAGGAAATATGTATTTGGAGTTAAAAAGATCGCAAGATGCCATAGACAGAGAGGAAGAGAAGGTGGATGGGGAGAGGGAGGAAGGGAGGGAACGAGATTGTTTAAAATTATATAGTTTTATGATCAAGGTTGGAAGTTAAGGAATGTTTATCTTAAAAGCTATCGGGACTCTTCCAATTCTCCTTACTATATTTTCCATTACAATAAATATGATTTAATGACTGAAAGCCCTCAGACTCTATAGACTCATTTACGGTTGCATCAAGAGCACAAAAAGAAATCCCTATGTAAAATTTTAGAAGGACTGCCAAGGTAACGAAGAATTCAAAAAGAAAAGGGTATAAAAAAAGAACATTTCCAAGAAATCTTTATGAACATCTTCGCCAGAACTCCTGTGCTACCTTTATCCTTTATCTCTTTAATCTAAAAGAGAGCGGTGAACAATATTTCCAACTGATTAAAAATATCCATAAATCTACTATTTTTAGTCAAACATTTCTTCTAGAATCATGAATTCATAATCGTCAATTCCCAATTAATATCCAAATATATGAGAGAATATTAAAATAAAAGAAAGAATTTATTATATTAATACTTATTGTCAGCTTATTGATAAATTTTAGGACCTTGATTGTCTATTTTAAATTGCGCTCTATTCTTCAGGGCTTAATTAAGAGAGTGAGGGAAAGGAGATAGAGAGAGAGAGAGAGAGAGAGAGAAAGAGAGAGAGAGAGAGAAATAATCAACAAGCCGACTTTCATTAAATATTATAACTATATAATATACATATATAATCATGTAATTTCCTATTTCAAATTCAATTCTTTATTCATTTTTTTTTATTTCTAGAATATTCAGGAGTGCCCCTCAATTTTCTATTAATGATTTGAACACGATGGCAGCTCGATTCCCTCATCGTCCTCCAAGGTAAGAAGCACATTTAATATTATTACCATAGCCCCTCTAATTTTACACTCGATTTTATCCACTATATCTGAGTACGAAAATAGTCTTGTCCGGTAATAATCTAAAGGAGTTCCCGACATTTCCATATAGAGTTTATTTCATTATAAACTTTGAGTAAATGAGGCGGTGGATCTACCTAAAGATATAGTGTAAATTCTGAACAAGGTTAGTCAGACAGAAAAATAGGCAGAGCAGGTTACACCGACAAATATTCTCCCATTATCTTTGGGGAATCTACGCCGACTTTATATTCCCTTTAAGTTCTTTATAAAGTTTACAATGGACTTTGATTTCATTCTCACATCATATATAATTTTCGATCCGTGTTAAAATCCATTTAAGACAAGATTTGCATTTAAGGTCCCTGGTCCCGGAATTCCAAAGACTCTTTATGTTTTTTCTAACTCAAGTGCATCGGTCCCCCAACTCCCCTCCACCCCACTTGCTAGCCCCCTCGCAAGTTAGGGGGCGGCTCCGCGCGTGCGACAAAAAAGGCAAACGGCGAGTGAAAGTGATTTGAGTGAAGTCCCAAATGCTCAGCGTTAAGAGCATTTAAAAGTGGAAAAATAAAATAATATTGATATATATTTTTTATATATTTTTATTAAATCCGCATAAGAAAAAAAAATCGAAGGTTTAAGGAACATTCCATGAGATTCCTGAGAATAAAAAAAAAAATATTATATGTGGGAATCCTCTCCATTATCTACAAGAGATATTTACATATATACAAAATAAATAAAATAAAATAAATAAGTATATAACAAAAATGAGATGAGGTTCTTCCTCTTTTGTGGCTATAAAAAAAAATAAATATTAAACAAAAAGGGAGAGGATTCCTCTTCATATCCAGAGGCTTAAAAAATAACAACTTAAGATCAGGGAATCGACTTTCACAAGAGAAAGGATTCCTCTTTATATTTCGGGATTTCAGAAATAATAACTTAAGCTAAGGGAATCGACTGGTGGATAGGATTCCTCTTCATATTGAGAGACTTATAAACTGTTAACTTAAGCTAAGGGAATCGACTTTTACGAAAGGATCCCTTTTCACATTTGGATCTTCAAATAATAATAACTTAAGCTAAGGGAATCGACTTTTACGAAAGGATTCCTCTTCACATTTGGATCCTTAAATAATAATAACTTAAGCTAAGGGAATCGACTTTTACGAAAGGATTCCTCTTCACATTTGGATCTTCAAATAATAATAACTTAAGCTAAGGGAATCGACTTTTGCGAAAGGATTCCTCTTCACATTTGGATCTTCAAATAATAATAACTTAAGCTAAGGGAATCGACTTTTACGAAGGATTCCTCTTCATATTTGGATATTTAGAGAATAAGGGAATTCAACTCTCACGAGAAAGAGAATTCCTCTTCACATTTGGATCCTTAAATAATAATAACTTAAGCTAAGGGAATTCAACTCTCACGAGAAAGAGAATTCCTCTTTATATTTGGATATTAAAAAAAAAAAAAAGGGAATTCAACTTTTACAAGAGAAAGGATGCCTCTTGATATCCAGGGATTCAATAACTTATGATTTGAACAATTCGTTCGCTTCCGACTTACGCGAACCCACGAGGTCGGCGAGTTTGGCCATGACAGTGCTCCAGGAGAACTCCATCATTCCATCCACCAAGTCCAGCTTGGAGGACTCGGGAATCGTCTTGAAGAGATGGCACAGCGGCTCATAGCGCTGCAAGGTAGCCACATCGCCCAAAAGGATAAGCTTGTGCTTGGCCCGGGTGATGGCCACGGTGAGCCGGCGATTGTCGCTTAAAATCTCCGCCTCGCTGGCCGAGTCCACATCCGCAGGGTCGCCGGTCTTGGTGAACGAATAGATGATAATGGACTTGTCGCGTCCCTGGTACTGGTCCACGGTGTTGTACTCCACTTCGGACAGCCCGGGCAGGAACTCGGCCAGCTTGCGCAGTGTGTCCACCTGGGCGCGGTAGGGGGCAATCACGCCGATCTCGTCCGGCGAGAAGCCCGTCTCCAAGACCTTGGTCAGGATCAAGAAGATCACGGCAATCTCGCAGTGGTTCACGTACTTGCGGGGATTGCTGCCGGCACTCAATTTCAAGCAACCCTCCGTGCAGTTCTTGGTGTCGCACACAACCACCGCCTGGTCCAGTTGGTCGTTCAAGGCCACCTTGAGCCACTCGGGACCATCCAAGGCACGCGGCAGGGAGACCACCTGCGTGCCCACCAGTTCGTTGGCGCAGGCCAAGGCGCCCTTGTAGCTGGTGGCATTGGCCAGCCCGTTGATGGTGCGATTGAAGCGGTACTGTAACTGCAAGGAGCAAGTGGCCTTCGCGCTGTCCAGGCGCTCGAACAGCGACTCGTTGGCCCCGCGCTCGCGGGCCACGCGGGACTTGATCAAAGGCGGCAGCTGGCCAGGATCGCCCACGAGCACGAACTTGTCAGCACTGAAGATGCTGCGCAGCACCGTCGGCTGCATCACCTGGACAGCCTCGTCCACAATGCAGTAGTCGAAGCGCCGGTTCCTGAGCAAAGCATGCGAGGCCCCCAGGCAGGTGACGCCCACCACCGTGGGCACCTCCAGGGTAATGGCCAGCTCGATTTCGCTCTTGCAATCGGCGGTCATGTTCTCCTCGGCGATGTAATGCAGGTCCTTGTGGATGCGGCCCATGGCCCCCAAGCGCAGCATCGGCAAATTGAATTCCTTCAGCCGCAGCATCAGGTTGTCCACGGCCGAGTGGGTGTGCGAGGTGATGAGCACGCTGAGATTACGCAATTGCATGATCCGTATGAGGGCCACAAGGGTCTGGGTCTTGCCAGTGCCGGGCAGGCCCTTGATCAAGGCGTAGGAGTCGGTGACCAAGGCCTGGAAGACAGCGAAGCGCTGCAGCTCATTGAGCCCATCTAAGATGCTCTCCTCCTCGGGGGAGTCCAGGTCGAACTTATCCTCGAGTACGGGCTCCTGGAGCTGCACTATAATCGAGCGCAGAATGGCCGCTTTGGTCTTGTTCTCCAGCAGCAGGGCCAGGTTGGTGAAGTTAAAGACACTCAAGCTCTGGGACTCGTTCTTGTCCATGATGAAAGTCTCGCTGGCATAGCGCTTGCTGAGATCGCGCTCCAGCTTCAGCGTGACTTCGCGGGAGGCGATGTTGGTGATGAAACCGCTGGCCACTGCCAGGCGGCGGCCCGTGCTGATGATCACATACTCGCCCACCTCGAACTGCAAGAAGACCAGGAAATTAAAGAGCAGCTAGGCTGGCTGGAGAGACGGGGAGACTTACCGCCTTGAAGTTGGCCGGAGCCTCGGAGGCAGGCAAGTAAAGCAGGTGGAGGAACCGATCGTCGGTTTTGGTCACCGTCTGGCCGCCCACCAACTTCAGGCCGCACACGGCGCGGGCTTGTTGCTGGCGCTTGGCCGGCTCCTCGGTCCACAGGCTGCGCACGTTGAGCGACTGCGACTGCTCGGCCTCTTCCAAGGCCAGCAGGCCGCACCAGTGCATGAAATACTCCAGATCCTGGCTGGTCAGATGCTTCGTGTTGATCTCCATAAGCTCGCGCAAAGGATGCTCCTCTTCCAGCACCAACTCAGCATCGGTCGAGGCGAAAATCGTGCACACCGTGCTGTAAGGACACTTGGCGCACACCCTTTCGTGGTAAATGGGGCGGGGCAGGCTGAACGGCTGCAGCAGCTTGCCCCCGCCCTGGACCAGCGGCTTGCCATTGCCGGGCACGCGGGCCGGGGCGGTCAAGAAGCCGACCAGATCGTTGCGCAGAATCATCAAGTCGCGCAATTCATTGCGACTGCCAAAGATCTCGCGCATGAGGCCATCGCGCAAGTACAGCAGGAGACCCGACTTGGTGTCCTCGCCAATCACCGACTGCATGAGTTGGTAAAGGAGCAGCTGGCCCTTGTGCTCGCTGGAGAAGGTGGGGCGCCCGGTTTTCACCTCGAGGGGCATTTGAGTGGGCTTCTCCGTGAGACCGAGACGGCGTTTCAGGTTGACGGTCACGTCGATCTTGCCCTTGAGGCCCAGCTGGGGCACCCAGAGGTTCTCCTCGATGTCGACGATGTCGGTGAAGCGGCCGCTGAAAATCGTGGGGATCGCCTCGGTGGTGGGCTCGATGCCCTTCATGTACTGCTCCACGAAGGAGAGGGTGGGGGTGATGTAGTTTGCGAGGAACAGGCGAGTGTCCTTCGAGGTCATCTCGTTCTCGTAGAGAGTGGAAATGGCGGGTCTGCTTTTAAGCAGGCTTTTGATCTCAGCGTTGACTTCGGCAGAGGTGGACACGCCCTTGACCAGCGCGATCTGCAGCAGGCTGTGGGCCAGCGATCCCAGCACCATCTGTCCAGGAAAAAAATATGAACATGAGGAGGTTAGGGATATTTGTTTGCACTTACCGCTTCGTTGCCGGGGTCAATGCCGCGGAAGCGCTCCTGGAGCACAGTCTTGCGCATGCAGAAGGCGGAGCTGGTCACGGTGGTGCCCGAGATCAGCTTGTCCGGCTGGACGACGACGAAGCCCCGGTCGCGGTTCACAACATAGCAGTTGCTTTCGGGGTCCCATGCGCCCTTGAGGGAGACTATCTGGCCGGTCCGAATGGCGAGAGCGGACCAGGGACTTTCCAGGCGGCAAGTGGCCTGGGCGCCGTCTTCTTTGTCCTCCTTCAAGTGGAGCAGCAAGTTGGTGGGATGGTTGTAGATTTGCTCCACCAGGCAGCGCTGCCATTGGGTCAGGTCCAATTTGGAGTTTTCGATGGCGGTCTTTTCGACTTCGAGAAAATCTTTAATGTCGATGTCTTCGCCATCGTCGAATAAATCCGCGGCATTTTCCTTTTCGATGGCGACGACAGGCGGCGGAGCGTCGTCGGCGTTGTCAGTTTCGAACCTTGGTTCGACTTTAATTTTCTTTTCTGGACATTCGATGTTGTCCGATTTGGCCGGCGATAAAGGTATGCGCTTTTGGCCAGGCATTTTTATATTTTATTTTTTCTCCAACTTAATTCACTACACTTTACTTTCAACAGGGGAAAAAAAACCGTTCCCGCCAAAACGTCACTGTCATATGAAAGAATCCGGTGTTCTACTTAACAGAGTTGTCGTGTTTATTGGTTAATTTTTTTAGATCTAACAAAACCAGATAAAAACGTGATTTTGTGGAACAAAAAATTAAAAAACACCAAAGAAATAAAAAAACGGTGCGCGTTTTAATAGCTAAAATAAGCAAACAATTAAAAATTACCAGGATTGCCACAATAGGCTGGGCAGTGTTGCCACAATAGGCTGGGCAGTATTGCCAC
>JBAMCP010000594.1:0-43554 GCA_037075105.1 Lissocephala sabroskyi | reverse complement strand
GGAACTGTCAAATTCCCTAAGCTCCCCTCCTCGCGAACGATAAGGCACGCGACAAAGAGTACACCGCTGTCTGTTTGCCGTCCGTCCGGTCTTTGTGATAAAAATATTGTATACATTCATTGCTATTGCCATTGCCATTGCCACAGCTGTAAAGAATTTGCACAATCCCCAAAGCGTTGAGGGGTCTCTCTCGCGATAAATAGAATTTAGAACACCCTGCTCGGTGCTCGGTTAAGTCGCGTGACCATCTCTTCATCTGTCCGTCTGTCTTTCTCTTCGGGAATTGCAGTCAAAACAAAGCACTTCTGATAACGATTTAATCAGAAGGGGAAGAGTGGGGTGACTAATCCTACAAGCAGCTTAACTGGTTTTTAAGATATTTTTAAGCGTCATTATGGGCGATATAATTTGATAAAGAATACAGAACACTCTTCTCCTGACCCAGCTAGCTCTCGTGACCATCTGTCTATCTGTCTTTCTCCTCGACAAATTCAGCTAAAAGAACAGAAACAGAGTGAGAAACAGAGTAATCACACTAATCTAGCTGTTTTGGCAACTTGTAAGCCTAATTGTGGGCCCCATAATTACTAGATTAGATGAATAGAACTCACCTGTCCATCTCCTCATCTGTCTGTCTGTCTTTCTCTGCGCAATTTGCGACTAACCAGACAGAGAGAGTTTGGAGGTTGCTTAAATTTGTATTTGTAGCTGTATTTTTGGCAACCATCTGACCATCTCCTCAACTGTCTGCCTGTCTTTCCCAAGAATTTCAGCTAATCAGACAGAAAGGGAGTAGGAGCTGCGAAGATCTACTATATCTGCTATATGTTAGCAAAACTGTGGGCGCCATAATTACAAGATAAGATGAATAGAAGTCACCTTACCATCTCCTCATCTGTCTGTCTTTATCCTCGAGAATTTCAGCTAAAAGAACAGAAACAGAGTGGAGATTAGGGAGATCTATAAACTCTTTAATCTACTTGTATTTTTGGCCTATTTGTGGGCGCCATAATTAGAAGAATAGAAGTCACCTTACCATCTCCTCATCTGTCTGCCTGTTTTTCTCCTTGAGAACTTCAGCTAAAAGAACAGAAACAGAGTGGAGATTGGGGAGATCTATAAACTCTTTAACCTACTTGTATTTTTGGCCTATTTGTGGGCGCCATAATTGGAAGAATAGAAGTCACCTTACCATCGCCTGTCTTTCTCCTTGAGAACTTCAGCTAATCGGACAAAAACAGAGTGGAGATTGCGGAGAATTTTAAATACTTTAATCTTGTTACTATTTTCGACTACTTATAGGTTTAATTGTGGGCGCCATAATAAGATACGCGGGCACATCGACCACCCTAGTACACATGCAGGTGGAGCCGCAGGGCACCCCCACCTACTCCGAGAAACTACCGCCCGACACGCTCTGGTTCAAGGTAAGCTTTTTCCTTATACATGGAATATTCCCCATGACTCATTCCGATCGCTCTATCGCAGTACCCGGTTAATCAGACGAACAGCACAAAGCTGCCCGAGGGCATCAAGACGTACGCGTATGTGTTTCGGGGCCAAGTCTACGATGTGGACGAGAACGAGATCGACCTGAAGGCCACCTTCGATCCGGAGGTGTTCTTCAACATTATCCTGCCGCCGATCATCTTTCATGCCGGCTACAGCCTGAAGAAGGTGAGAGATAGTTATATGGGTATAGATCGATTTTGAAAAGTTCGATTTCAGAAATACTTCTTCCGGAACCTGGGCGCCATTCTGGTGTTTGCCATTGTGGGCACCACTTTGTCGGCCTTTCTGATCGGCGGCTTTATGTACGGTTGTGTCAAACTGATGCCAAAGTACTTGAGCAGCAGTTTTACATTCCTGGACACGCTCTACTTCGGCGCGCTGATATCGCCCACAGATCCACTCACCATTCTGGCCATATTCCACGACCTGCATGTCGATGTGAATTTGTATGCGCTGGTGTTGGGTGAATCTGTGCTCAACGATGCCGTGGCCATTGTGCTCAGCGGGTGAGTGGCCTCCATCGGGCTGAGCCGAACTCTGATTGTTTTCTTTTTCAGGGCCATTCAGAATTATGGGGAGCATTATTCGAATACCGGGGAGTTCGAGACGACGGCCTTTTTGCGCTCGATGAGCGACTTTTTCTCGATATTTTTCCTCTCGCTGCTCATTGGGGCCGCCATGGGTTGCTTCACGGCATTGATATCCTTTTTAAAACCGCTGTATGTTTTGCTTTAGGTTTAATCTTAAATGCTTTTTGGGGGCTCCTTAACTCGCCGCCAACACTTGACCAAGTTCACGCGCGTGCGCGACTTCCCGCTGCTGGAGTCCGCCTTGTTCGTCCTGATGTCCTACAGCACCTTCCTGCTGGCCGAGGCCACCGAGCTGACCGGCGTGGTGGCCGTGCTGTTCTGCGGCATTTGCCAGGCCCACTACACGTACAACAACCTGTCCGAGTTTTCCAGGCAGCTGACAAAGCAGATTTTCGACCTGCTCAACTTCCTGGCCGAGAACTTCATCTTCTCGTACATTGGAGTCTCGATGTTTACGTTTCCGAAGCACCACTTCGACGCTGGGTTCATTCTCACGGCTTTTGTAAGTAGCCAATGGGTGGTCGATGGCCTGATTCTTATTGTGATGTCCTTGCAGATCTGTGCTGCGATTGGAAGGGCTGTCAATGTTTACCCGCTGTCCTGGCTGCTGAACATCAAAAGGAAACCCAAAATCTCATCAAATTTCCAGCACATGCTCTTCTTTGCAGGTGAGTTAAGTTTTGTTTTTGGTTTCAATGGAAACTAAATTCTTTCTGGGTCCTTGCAGGTCTACGTGGCGCCATGTCCTTTGCCCTGGCCATACGAAACACAGTGTCGGATGCTCGCCAGACCATGCTGACGGCCACTTCCTTGATTGTCATCTTCACGGTCATCATCCAGGGGGGAGCGGCCAACTTTCTGCTCAACTGGCTGAAGATTCCGTGAGTTCAACGATCCTTCTTCCGATTGGCCTGCGGGTCTCATGTGGCTCTTTTTTTCTAGGGTCGGAGTGGACGATGAGACGGAGCAGCTGAACAATTACCAGGTCCACAGTGTGAGTAGCACACGATCCTTTGGCTCCAATTCAATCTGTTCCTTTGCATTCTTCTTGGTTTCTGGTCACTTAGTTTGCAAAATTTCCGTGCACACGAAATATCTTTTAGTCCACGAATCTGTCCAACTGTCCTTAGAGCTACGCATATGTCAGTCCGTTTGGCTTATCTGCCCATTTGTCCACTTCTGAATCTGTTCGCCCGTCAATGCCTTTTTTGGCTTTATTAGATAAAGAAACGACTTCTTCTGTCCCTCTGTCCACCACTATCTGCCCAACTGTTTAAAACTGTCTGCTTGTCCATCTTCTTAGCCAGAGTCAAGAAAAGACTTCAACTCTAATTCTGTGCATCTGCCCTCAACTATCTGTCCAACTGTTTAAAACTGTCTGCTTGTCTGTAAAGAAACGACTTTAACTCTAGTTCTGTCCATCTGTCCAGAACAATCTGCCCAACTGTTTAAAACTTTCTGCTTGTCTGTGAAGAACCGACTGCAACTCTTGTTCTGTCCATCTGTCCAGAACAATTTGCCCAACTGCTTAAAACTGTCTGCATGTCTGTCAAGAAATGACTGCAACTCTTGTTCTGTCCATCTGTGCACAACTATCTGCCCAACTGTTTAAAACTGTCTGCTTATCCATCTTCTAAGCCAGAGTCAAGAAAAGACTTCAACTCTTATTCTGTCCATCTGTCCAGAAAAATCTGCCCAACTGTTTGAAGCTGTCTGCTTCTCTGTGAAGAAACGACTTTAACTCTTGTTCTGTCCATCTGTCCAGAAAAATCTGCCCAATTGCTTAAAACTGTCTGCTTGTCTGTCAAGAGATGACTGCAACTCTTGTTCTGTCCATCTGTGCACAACTATCTGCCCAACTGTTTAAAACTGTCTGCTTGTCCACCTTCTCAGCCAGAGTCAAGAAAAGACTTCAACTCTTATTCTGTCCATCTGCCCACAACTATCTGCCCAACTGTTTAAAACTGTCTGCTTGTCTGTGAAGAAACGACTTTAACTCTAGTTCTGTCCATCTGTGCACAACTATCTGCCCAACTGCTTAAAACTGTCTGCTTGTCTGTCCATCAAGACTTATTGCTCCAGTTCCCCAAAAATTTGTGGCGCTTAAACTCTGCTGACTAGAAGTTAATTTTGTCTTTCTGGTTTGCCTTTGGTTTCTCAAAATTATTTCACTACTCATGCATCCCACCACCCAAAAAAGGTGTACAATTCCATGGACAATTCGCAACAGCCGCCGGTATGTTAATCGATCAATTTACTAAATTACCACTCGTAGATGTCGCTGCATTCCCACATCCTTTTGCTTTCGTTTGGCCTTGCTTATCCTTGTCCCAGTCGCCTATTCACTTTACTTGAACTCTGTGTAGTCCGATGGTTACTTGCAGGACACCGAATCAGGCCCTGGAGGTCGAGGAAAGTCGCGTTTGTCGAGCGGAGCCGACTCGAATGTGGGCACCCCCAGTGACGGCATCGGTCCGCGCCGACGTAACAGCCACGAGAAGGCCATACTGGCCAGGATCTGGGGCAGTTTCGATACCAAGTAAGTGAAGGACTTGAAGTAGAACGTTTCGGGCTCTAAAAGCTTCTTGCTCCCTGCAGATATATGAAGCCCTTGCTGACCCATTCGCGGCCGACTTTGTTGGAGACTCTGCCGGTTTGCTGCAATCCCATAGCGCGGCTGCTGACCACCACCCAGCAGCTGACTCAGGTGAGACGAGAGATTGGCGAAGGTGTTTTGGAGGGGAGGATAAGGGTTTGGTGTTTTTGCAGGATGGCAGCGAATTTAGACGCGTCGACTCGGACTCGGATATTTGCATAGATAACGAAACCGGCAATGGAATCGGGGGCGATGGACTCGGCTCGAGTGGGCGCCGGAACTCCATTAGCCGCGTAAGTATCCAATATGTGGGTGATACTCAAAATCTACTTGCTAGCTACCGAAATCTTGAATGAACCGCCAAGACTAATCCTCAAACCATGTAAAAAATACCAAGCAACTAACAGCCCGAAAGCGCAGTCGAAAATTCGTCTAGTCTTAAAAATTAATTACTGTTGAGTTTTTTTGTTAAATTATTAATATCTGTATGGTTTTGAATTTGCATGCCAACCACAACAAAAATATATATACCAATGCCAATCTAATTATACAAATAATACCAAATAATACTAAAAAATATAACAAAACGTTAACCTTCTCTAACCTGACTATAAAAGTAATTTATTTCCGTTTTTTCTGCGCCATTTCTTCTTACTTTCTTCTTTTGCTTTCCCGCGACCATCTAACGAACTCATCTGGATTTTCCACACACTCACACACACCCAATTTGATATCTCTCCATTCGGTCTATTAATCCATCTAACTTCCCCCCAAAGACCAATGTCCTCAATGCCAGCGATCATATCGCCAACGACTTGAGTTTGGTCACTAACAATTTCATGTAGACACGCCCTCCCTTTCCTTACACGCCCACAAACTGGTTGTTTAATTTGTTTAATTTCTTTCACACTTTCCCCGTAGAATCCAATAAGCAACTAACCATGTAAGTACATCGGAGTGTTTTGGTTTAGCTTTATTTCATTTTTTATTATCCTTCGGGGGAATCATATGTAAAAAGACAGAACAGCCATTCAGTCTGTCCAACTACGCAGCTAACCGTCTGCCCAGGTTTCCATCTTTTGGTCGAATTGGCGAACTGTCTGTAGTCTGATTTAATGCTTAGATTTGAAAGCATCTATAAAGCAAGGTTTCTATATTTCTATCAAAAATCTTTTATCAAAGTGGGGAACTGTATCGTGACTATCTGTCCATCTACGCAGCTTTCCGTCTGTCCATAGCAAGGATTCTTAAACTCCTTTTAATACCATTCCAATGCCGTTCCCTTCCTGAGATCACAAAAGAACTTGGGTACCTTAAAAGTTGGAATCTCCAATCTCAGGATTCTTGACTTTGAGATCTGGGGGACTTATAAGGTAAACGTCTGAATCCTTGGGCTTCTTGTCAGATTGGAATACGGATGAAATCTTTAAAATGTCAAGCGATCTGAGCAGAATCCGATCCGTTCCCCCTCCTGATCGGCGAAACATTAACATAACTTCAAGAACTGACGAACTGAAGCTTCCTTCGCATAAGTAATCAATCCCTTACCCTCCTCTGGACATATTTTTGCTTCGGAACCTCGAAGTTATCTCTGGAATCAAATCGGAGGTATGTCGGCTCAGGACTTTTGGTTGAAGGGTCTTTTAAGAACTCTATTTGTAGAGACGCTTGAAACTCTGGTGCGGTCGCTTTATCTTTTTAGTCTTTGGGGCGGTTTGAGTTGGTTTTAATTTAAATTTGTTCCTTTGTTTTTTGCAGGCCACAAATCAACCCGATAATCTATTTATTTAAGTTCGTTCTCTCTTATCATTTCGTTGTGAACTGAATTGGTCTCATTGAAATTAAGTTCCGTACAAATTAGTCGATCGATCATTAACGTTCGCATTGTGATCCAGTCAATCTGTTGGTTATCAAATTTTTGTTATTTTATTTAATTACAACTTAAGTTATACGCAATTGTGATTATTGGTCGTCCATGGTCATGAGAGATATGTAAATTGGCTGCAAGTCCTTTCAATAGTTATTCATGGCAAATTTATCCCCTCTCTGTTTTTGTTTAATTTGTAACACCAAAAAAAAACACCCCACACTCCCTTGTAACTGTGTAGATGGAGATCCTGGAGCACGTCCAGAGTCCGGTGTCAACGAGAATAAGGCTATTAGGATTTTACGGCAAGAAGTTATAGGAGGCGAGTTAGGACTTTTTTATAGCTAATCCCTTACTGGCAAATTGGATGATTTCGTTGGATTATGTAAATACACAAAGCGTCTCGAATCCTTAAAAACCTTTGGTTAACACAGAAAAAAGGAATTTTTTTAACTTCTTTCGCAAACCCACAAAGACAGCCGATCGCCAAATCCTTCGACGGAAATTGATGGGCCCCAAAACCAGGAAGAGCAAATTTAATCTGTTCTACAGCCTAAAATATAAACGACTATGTATAATTTATTCTACCAATTGTTGTGCTATCGAATAAATAAATTAAATTCTCATAATTACCAAGCATATTTATTTTTTTACCCCTACCCTCCGTTAGGGTAAAGGGTATTTTTACTTTCTTATTTCGATAAATAACCAAATTAAAAAACCCAGGATAATAAATAAATCTGCATGAACCTAAATTGTTGTCGGAAATATTTAGTTTAGAGCAAATTTATTTTTAACGCGCTGAATATTTTTAAGGGAGCAGAGCAGAAAATAATATCAAGAAAACTTTCCCTTGAAGACTGAAATTCTGAACAATTTTGACAACTGAGCTTCTCCCGCAAGAATCTACAGCTCGTGAATCCTTTGAAATCTACAAATGCACAAATGCTTCCAATCTTTCCAGCTTTAATTTTAAGGGCCCATTTGGAACATTTTGGATTAAGGTTAAGCCATTCTGAATATTTTAACGGTTTAGAGTCGATCATTTTGAAAATTATTTTAAAAATATTAAATTACAGCTAATTAAGTTCAATTCGCAACACACGATCCGAAAGTCCTCTCGCGATCCACACAAGTTCCACAAGCACAGCAAAAATGAGAACAGCTTCCCCTCTCCCTTCCCCTTTAGCACAAGCATGTTACACCCCCGGCCCCCGCCCACCTAACGGCTTACAACGGTTGAGCGCACGAGAAGATAAAAGAAAATAGAAGAATTTGTACTCACATTTGCAGACGCGATCACTCTTATTTCTCACTTCCACTTAACAAAAAAAAAATAAATAAATACCACTGGATCACAAACACACACACACACACACACACACAAGAAGATAGCGGCTTCTTACACTCACACATTTCTCCCTTGCACTTAAAAAACACAAAAAAAGCTCCGTTACCGCAAGCGAAGCCGCCTCAGAGGCGCACACGTATACACGCACTGGCACTCACACATCCACGCACACGGCAAGCGCGGAACACTTGCTTACACGCACACAAACATAGTTTTGCACTCAACAGAAATTAAAAATAAAGAATCAGAATAAAGAGTTCATTTTGACGAACAAAATACACTTTACTGGATGTGCCGCACTGCGTGTCACCTTTTGTGCATAATTTACACAATTTAAATGCATTTAAATCGACGATTTTGCCGGACGTTAAAATTTGCGTGCGTTTGCTCTTCTTCTCGCGGTACGGAAGCTTGAACAAGTTCAGCGCCCCCGCCAACATCCCTCCGCCCAGACTTCATTAGCGTGCGATCAGCGTAGGCTGATCTCCCAGGCAAACAAACCGCTGGTGGAAGGGTTGGCAAAGAGAGGATAAGAAAAAAACCTTTCGTTTGATACCAAACACGACTATATTTGCATTACAAATGGCGCAGAGAATCGAATAATACGAATTTATTGAGTTCGCAAAAATTCAGTTCACAATCGGAACAAAAATCGAGCTTGGTGACAGCGGTAAAGGTCTGCCTCCTTGTGATTGCCACTCGGTCGTCGACAGTTCGATCCTTAAGTCGAGCATTGGCACTTGCAATTTTTTTCTCATTTTTTTAATATTTCTTTTTTTTTCTTGGTATTGTTTAATTAGTAAGTAAAATAATACCATCTTATGAAAGAAGCGTAAACAAATAAAACGCGAAAATAAAAGCGACTGCTTCTTACATTTTTGCCTTCCACTGCATTACCTACAGCATACATTATTATCGACATCGAAATACAAAATTTGTCCCAATGCGCGTATTTCGAAAACGTGGCATTCACATGTAGAGAAAGTAACTACATTTTAACAAAACACGCATCATTTCCATCAAATTTCTTTAAAATTTTAATAGGTTTATAAAGCAGCAAGTGAACAGAACGAAGGCAACCAACCAGAAGTTAAAGGCGATAGTTCGGCTTATTGTTATGGTTTTGAATAATTATCCGTAGGCTTGTCAGCCCGCACTCGCCATTCCCTGTGACCTGAAAATGTTCAGAAAATGTATTAATTTGAAATTCATTGTTGAACCGAATATTGTTGTCTGTGAAGTGTAAAAGTTAAGTTAAGAGTTATCGAAAAAATCATCCCTGATTAACTAAAGTCTTCTTTGACAATTGGAATTAGACAAGTTGGCAGGCCCGGCCGCATATTTAAAATATTTTTGCTTGATTCGGGTCATTTTCTTTAGTCATGGATAACATAAGCTGTTCATTTTTGCGAGCCTGCATGAACCGCGGCTGCCTCAACCGCGACGACATCTTAGCCATCCTAAAGCCGCTCTACGACCGGGAGGGCCTCACCATGCCCACCAGCGACGACCACATCAAACAATTGGTGGAAAAAATCTCCAAAGACATCTGGGACCTAAACCAGGAGCTCACCTTCGTAAAGCACGCCGTCACCGGAATCGAGTACCTCGTGTTCGCCTGCAAAGACGAAACCCCCGACACAGTTACCCATCCCTTCTTCCAAGGCGACGAGTGCATTTTTATCTCACAGTTCCTGGAAAAGCTCATCACCAGCGAGGATTACACGCTGTCCATTCAATCGCTGTACCCCGATCTCCCGGATCCGGTACCCGGGGAGCCTGTGCCTCCGGTCAACCGCACCAAATACCGCATGCTGGATGCCCTGAAGAACCTCTGCCGCATCGGCTACTTCGTCGACGTGGACGGAAACTTTTACCTCGGCCCGCGGGGATTCGTGGAGTTCGCCAACTACCTGCACACCGCCTACCCGGACCTCCAGGTGGACTGCGGCCTCTGCAAGAAGCTGGCCATGTACGACGTCCAGTGCAGGCACTGCCAGAAGTACTTCCATCGCTCCTGCATCTGGAAGTACCTGCGCGCCAAGACCAACTGCCCCAACTGCGGCCAAATGTGGAACACCACCCTCCAGACCAAGAAATGAATCGCGCCTCGCGCTCGCGTTTTGTATTTCTCTGTTTTGCCTAATAAACTTTGAGCGATTCCGCTTCGCTCTCCATTTGGGCTTTTCTAACTGTTGTGCCGCCGAAACCGTTAGGAAGTTTTCGCTCAGACTTTGAGTGAATCCGGGAGCATCGAATTTGGCGGGATACGCGCAGTTAAATGGAAGCCTCTGTGATGAGCGGGTGCGAGCGCTTTGCATTCAGATCCGGCATGGACCAGAACTTCGCCAGTCCCTTCCAGAAAGAGCGCAAAAAGGAGCGCCAAGGTGAAGTGCTCAAGCCCAGCAGCCCCTCCGCCCGGCGCCACTTCAGGTTCACCGGCGACCGCTTCATCCCCAACCGCTTCCGCGTGCAGAACATCGAGCAGAACCTCAAGTTCATCGGCACCCACGAGGAAACCGACATCCTCAAGACGGTGGTACCCCTGCCCCAGCCCCAGCCAGCCCACTAACCAGGACTCTTCCCCACCCCCAGGGCCTCAGCTGGAACTCGAACTACTGGCGCCAAAGCAGCATTGTCTCCGCCCTGAACCGCACCTTCGACATACGCGAGCGCCGGCTCTTGGACTTTGTGGGGACCGGCGGCCAGGAGCTGCCTAGCCAGAGCACCGACCAGGACTGGCCCTGCACTCCCCGCCGCCGGCCCTTCGCCTACGCAGACATCACCCACGACCTGCCAGGCATTTACAACTGCTTCGGTAGGGCAAGGAGCGGGCGCAGTGAGCGGGGTTTTCATGCTGTCCTTTTGTTGATCCAGACCACAACCTGTTCGACTGGGCGGTGAGCAACCAGATCGCCATATCCTTCGGCAACGACGTCATCATCTGGCGCAACAAGGAGGACACCACGCTGGTGTTCAGCGTGAAGAAGCCCAGCGCCCTGAAGTACTCGCCGAACGGGGCTCTCCTGGCCATTGGCAGCGTCGATGTCCATTATCCGGGTGAGTGGGCTGGGTCTCCGGTTCGTTTGTTGCTGGCTTAATTGCTGTCCCGGCAGTGCTGGAGCTGTGGGAGGTGCAGAAGAACCGCGAGTTCCTGGTCAGCGACCTCAAGTATTTCTGCAACGAAATCGTCTCGATCTGCTGCCTGGAGTGGAGCAAGTCCAGCGACAGGATCGTCTGCGGCACTGTCTCGGGCCTCATCGACGTGCTGGGCATGCCGATGCTGCGCAGCCTCCAGAAGATCAGGAGGCACAGCTGCCAGATCGACTCGATCAAGTTCTCGCCCAAGATGCGCTTCATGGCCTCCTGCGACGCCCTGGGCAGCATTTTCGTGTTCAACGCCACCACCTTCGAGGTGGTCCACAGCCTGGCGGGCTCCACGGTCTCCTACGGGGTCACCTTCGACTGGCATCCCTGGACGGAGGTGGACCTGGTCGTCTGTAAGTCGGCCAGCCAGCTCCCCCAGGACCCCGTTTAATGTCCTCCATTTGCAGCGGAGAAGTCGCCGGCTGCCATCCAGATCGTCAACGTGCTGAAAAGGAAGACCACCGCCTTCTACAAGCGCTCGAAGCCCACCATCGACATCCAGTCGGTGAACTTCAGCAAGGTGACCGGGGAGCTGCTGGTCAGCATCTTGCGGAAGGGTGAGTGTTGGCGGGGGCGCAGGGCGATTTGATGTTTGATGCTTTGTACTGCAGATGAGCACGGCTGCAGTGTGGGCGAGATCCTGGTGCTGTCGTCGCTGAATCGGGTGGTGGATATGATGGGAAATCTGGATCGTGGCTCGGTGTTTATGATGTGGAACCCGGATGGGACGCGGGTGGCGGCCGCCGGGCTGGACGAGTCGTTTTCGGTGTGGAATTTTTGTGCCGGCGTGAGGAAGAAGGACAAGGATCGGAGGGCTGTGGCTCGGCGCAGTCCCTTGGACTTGTACCGGTTGTAGGGGGTCGGCTGGGTTCATTGTTTAAACTTTTTTTATTTATTCTTATTTCATTTTTATTCCAACAATTATGCACTTCATTTCCTTCAATAAAAAAATTTTAAATTCCTAGAACTAAACGGAGCGGGCTAAAAGGCGTACGGGGGGACCTACCCCGCGCTTCTTCTGTTTCGGCGGGGAAGGATAACTAACATGGATGGGAAACTTATGGATTTCAAATAAAAGAGAGCTCGTTCATTTCTTAAAAATCCAAGTAGTGGGGTTTAATATTGTGGCCGGGCGGATGGCTGGGCGGCTGGTGTTGTGCTGGTCTCCTGCTGGAAAATGTAATCCGCATAGGCCTCGGCCTCGATGCGGCGACGTTGACGGAGATGCGGACCCACAACCAGGCGATGACCGAGGTAGATGGCCAGCGTGGAGCCAATGCCGATGGCCATCAGACCGGGGGTGGTCGTGGAGAACTTCTTGATGCCGCTAATGAAGCTCATCTGGAATGGAAAAACAGTTAGATTTTCAGAAAATTCTAATGGTTTTGCAGGATTTCTACTTTTCTGGGGCGCTGCTGGGGGCGGGAGTGGTGGCAGATTCCGGTTTCGATTCGTTTTTGTACTTCAGGATGAGGGGCTGCCAAATGTACACACCTCCAAGGACACCGAGAACAGTAACCACCATTAACTGCGGTATTGTAACCCCGCGTGGACGACGTATTTGCATGGCAAACGAAAAAAATAAAATCCCACCGGCAATTGTTACATCAGGCAAACAGCTGATTCCGCGCGTTGTTATCGAAATGCAACCGAAATATATTTCAATATATCGAACTGTAGCCTTGCCAGGGCTGGAGTGTCAACTATCGCTGGCTAACGTTGGACGAAATTGTAATATGCGGAAGTCCGGCTTTGCAAATTTTCCCACCTACACAAAAATCTGCTCCTTCAATTCCCCACTGCAATGATGCATAACTAATTAAACGAAGCAATGGCGGCCAATGCCAGCACTTGAGAGCGACAGAGAGAGCGAGAGCATCCGGCTCTCCCTAAGCCGCAAGCCGGTTTCATAAAAACACCAACCCGCTCACACTCTTGAGTCATTCTCAACTTGAAGTCCGCGGCGAACGGTACCCTCTGCGTTGGGCCCTCTGTCGTCTGTACATAACAGTTAGTTTTTTTCTTCACGAGAGAACGCGAGCGAACAAAGCGAAGAGGATGATAAACAAAAGTAAATTCGGCTTAGCGCTGCTGTCGCTGCTCTTCGCGGCCGGGGTCAACGGCAACTCGATACCCAACCTATCGAAGCCCACCGATCACATCGACGTCACCACCCCCCAGGGCATCTTCGAGACGCGCACCGAGCACGGCCCGCCGCCGGGAGCCGCGGCCCCCACCTTCACCGACATCGACACTTATGTGCCCTTCCGCAGCGACTCGCACGACCAGTTCTCCTGGCAGCTGCTCAAGACAGTGCTCCAGGAAGAATCCGGCGACAGGAACGTCATCATCTCCCCCTTCTCAGTGAAACTGGTGCTGGCCTTGCTCTCCGAGGCAGCCGGCATGGACACCAGAACTCAGCAGGAGCTCATCGCCACCCAGACGGACATCAAGTCCCAGAACAATGTGCGGGAGTTTTACCGCAAGACCCTGAACTCCTTCAAGAAGGAAAACCAAGTCTACAACATGCTCAACGTGCGGACCAAGCTCTTCACCGACAACTTCATCGAGGTGCAGCAAAAGTTCACGGCCACCCTGAAGCACTTCTACGACAGCGAGGTGGAGGCCTTGGACTTTGGCCAGCCGGAGCTGGCGGCCGCGGCGGTCAACAATTGGGCCGCCAACGTGACCCAGGGACGCCTCCAGAACCTGGTGACCGAGGAGAGCCTGCTGGGAAATGTGATGCTGCTGACGAACCTCATCTACTTCAACGGCCTGTGGCGGCGGCCCTTCCCCGTGACCCATGACGGGGTCTTCTACCGGACCAAGGACGACCAGAGTCGGGTGAGCTGCATGGTCCAGACGGATTACTTCTTCTACCACAACTCGAAGAGCCTCCAGTCGAAGATCCTGCGTTTGCCCTACAAGGGCAAGAATTCGATGTTCATTTTGCTGCCCGAGGCCATTGACGGCGGCGTCAATGAGCTGCTGCAGCGCCTGGAGAACGACGAGCTCAAGAGCGCCCAGTGGGCCATGGAGGAGGTGAAGGTGAAGGTGACCCTGCCCAAGTTCCGCTTCGACTACAAGCGCAGCTTCAAGGGGGTCTTGCAGACCCTCGGCATCCAGGACATCTTCACCGACAATGCCAGCCTGCCGGGCCTGTCGCGCGGGGCCGACGTGGCCGGCAAGGTCAAGGTCTCCAACATCCTGCAGAAGGCCGGCATCGATGTGAACGAGAAGGGCACCGAGGCCTACGCCGCCACCGTCGTCGAAATCGAGAACAAATTCGGCGGCAGCTCCACCATCGAGGAGTTCAACGTCAACCGTCCATTTGTGTTCTTCATCGAGGAGGACTCCACCGGGAACATCCTGTTCGCCGGCAAGGTCCACAGTCCCCAGGCTTAGCCCAGCCTTCGCCCCGACCATGTCTTTCGTCTTGAAAGTTAATAAACGTAACGAAAATCCCAAAACTCTTCCATTTCATTCCGAGCACCGCTCCCCATCCCTTGACCCCGCCCCCCGGCTTACAATCGTGCGTAAAGTGGCGCTGATAAAGAAATGAGAGCCGCCTTGAAATCAGCAGCACAAACAAACGCGGCTTAATAGCCGACGGAGAGGGCGACGGGACGGAGACGTCAACAACTTAACTTGCGGGAATTCCAATCTCTGACGCCACTCGGCGTCGGCATGAGCCACTCTCCGGAGTAGCTGAGTGGCTGGTGCCGTCCCTCCGACGGGCGGTTGATTGCACAACGACTCAAGCGATTCATCTCGAGGCGGATAAGCAAATAAAAAAATAGTTTTTGTGACAATTCTTCGCGATCTCCCTAAATACGGGGAACTTTCGGCTACCCATGAATTTGGGGGGCGGTGAGTCCCCGCCAACCACGTGAAAGTGGACGGAATCGAAATCTTTATATACATTAAAGGAGACTCGTGCGAGTCTTTCCTGAGATTTGAATCATCTTGAAAAAGAGACAACGGATCTGAGATCATTTCGTGTTTTCCTATTTCTGCTCTCCTTATTTTCCTTAACTCAGGAACATTGGATTGAATCTCACTCTCATTTCTCATTAGTGATGAGATTAGTGTATCAAATATTTTAGCAGACCTCAAGAAACTCTAGGATCCTCTGGGTAAACTAAGGAACTAATGGAATTCAAAAATCGGTATAAATAGAAATAGATTGATCAACGAGGAGACTGTTCGCAATACTGATCAAATTAGTGTATGAAAAATTCCTGCAGACCTCAAGAAACTCTAGGATCCTCTGGGTAAATTTAAGAACTAAGGTAATTCCGTATATAGATTTCTTGGAGTGAAGATTCTTGAGAATTTAAAAAACCCTACAAATCAACGATGAGCCCGAATCACCTCAATCTCGATTACTCAAAGAACTGTTAAACTGAGAGGGACTCAGAATAAAACCATATCGAATGAATCCTCGAACACCAACCACCCCGATCCTTGCTCTACTGCTCGTTGCTTTCAAACGCCAAGGGAGAGAAAGCCAAAGAGACTTAAGGAACATTCTTTCGCTTGGTTTGCTTCGCTCTCTTTCCCCCGCTCTTTTTTTCCCCGCTGTTCGGGGAGCCGCTGGGATTCACTTGGGGTCTCGAATTCCCCGCAAGTCGGGAAAGACCAGGATTGTAAATAATAAAAACTTTCTACTCACCGCCGCCGCTGGACAACATGCTGATGGGCTGCGGTTGCGCCGGCAAATGGGCTTTGTTGTAGCCCGTCGAGTTCCTGTTGTTGCTGCCGGTGCCGCCGCTGTTGCTGCTGCCATTCAAGCGCTGCATGTGTTGCTGCTGCTGATGATGATGATGCTGCTGCTGCTGCATGGGAAACGGATACTGATTGAAATCCGAAGTCGGATAATTCTGACGATGAGCCAGCGATGGCTGCTGTTGTTGTTGGTGATGATGATGTTGCTGCTGGTGGGATTGCATCAGATTCATGTTCGAATTGTTCCCGCCACCGATCAAAGCACTAAGCAAAGCCGTCGACGAGTCCTGGCCGCGGCTATTGCGCAGTCCGTACGGCGTCTGCAACAAGTGACCGCGCGGCAACATCGGCTGCGGTTGCTGCTGCTGCTGCTGCTGGTTCTTGTTAACCGCATTGAAGAGTTTCGAGTTCTGTTCTTCCATCTTACGTTTCATCAAAGCATTGCGCATAATAATGTTGGCATGGGCCTGCAAGTCCTCTTGCGACACTTGCGGCTGGGCCGCCGGCTGCTGGGCCGCCTGGGCCTGGGCCTGGGCCGAGTGCTGGCGGGCGGCCAGCGTTTGCTGCACAATAGCCAAGTTGTGGAGGTTCTGCAGCTGGTTGGCAATCACCGTGGTGGAGAGCATCTCGAGTTGCTGCTGGTGCTGCTGCTGCTGCTGTTGGGTGTTGGTGAACTGCAGGACGGCAGTGATGGCCTCGCGGTCCATGCTGGAGAGCCGTGGATTGGCCAGCTGGACGAGCAGGCCGTGCTTGGAGATCTCGCCTTTGGTGAGTCTCAGCAGCAGGAGCTGGGTGTCGGCCCGGCCCAGGATGGCCTTCAGCTGGAGGCCGGCCAGGAAGGCGGTTTGCTGTTGCTGCTGTTGGATGAGCACTTGTTGCTTCTGCTGCTGCTGCTGGTACTGCTGCTGCTGGAGGATGAAGTTGGAGATGGCGTCGTTGGCTACGGCGGCCTGGGCGGCTGCTGCTACGACTGGGGGAGTATTGCTGGCGCTGAGCGCTCCTATCAGCTGCTGGAAGCCCTCCGATTGCTTGTCGGAGCAGTTGAGGGCCGTCTGGGAGTTGCGGCGCCACTTGGCCTCGAGCTGGTCTACGGATGGCATCTGGGCGATGTGGCCCAGGCTCTTGGGCTGCTCGCTGTCGGCATGGCACATGGCCTGCTTGAAGAACTCGTTGAGTGAGGAGGACGAGCAGGAGGAGGCTTTGTCCAGGCCCGCGCCCAGACCCAGGCGGGGCTGGCTGCTAGTCACCTTGGGATTGAAGAAGGACATGAACTTGGAGTTGGTCGAGTTGCTGGAATCGTTGGTGCCGGTGGCACTGTCAGCGCCGCCCATGGCTCGGCCGTGCTCGTGGCTGTTGTTGTTGGTGTCGAAGGGTTTGTTGTGCTTGTCCTCCTCCCGCTGGCTGTGATTGAAGTTCTCGGTTTTGTTGTTGTTGTTTGAGTCGTTTTTGGCTATAAATTTGGGCCGCTCGTTGTCCATCCATTTTGGTTTGTTGGACTCCACCTGAAAGAGAAAGCAGCATGGAAGCTTTTGCCTGACTTATGTGGCGGCTAAGACTCACCTGCTGGATCTTGGATTGGTCCTCGGCTTTCAGCATTTCCTCTTCGTCCTCGTCGAAGCCGCACAGCTCAATAGTGTCCAGGCGAGAGGTGGGTCCGCAACTAATCCATTCGGGCTCCTCATTTTGGTTTCTATAGCGGCGATGATGCCTTTCCTCGCTTTCGCGGGACTTCGGCTTGGAGACCACCAAGAACCCGGACATCACTCGTTTTACGTAATTCTCATTGGCACGATTCAAGTCCTCGGTGCTTTCGTGGTCTGTCTCCCTGGGCACCGCGGTTCGTCCTCGTGAAGGCGGCGGGCAGTAGCCGCCGCAACTCTTCGAGGCCCCCAGGTTGCCGTTGTCGAAGAGCTGAAGGACCGTGGCGCTTTCCGACTTTGAGTCCAAATCATCCATGTGCTGGGGCTGCTTGGCCTGGCCGTGGTAATTATATGAACCCATGTAGTCGGCATTGTTGCTGTTCGGCCATTTGCTGTGCGAAAAACGCCCGCTGCCGATGCGCCGGTTGTTAACCACCAGCGAGTCCTAAAACAAAAACAAACATTTTCAAATTCAAATTCCAGATAAGAACCGCGCAAATTCACGCGGGCCTTGCAATCGATATCGAAATCGAATGCAGCCCTGGTCCAGCAGTATCCAGCAATGCAAGTGGCATTGAGCAGACCCAGGCGCCGTTAAATAACTGTAAACAAGCCAGCCAGTGACCACACCCCGCCGCCCCCCGCCCAGCATCATTGGCGCCACTCCAGCCACAACTAATCAACCGTCTGACTTGCAAAACCAACCGATTAGCTGATAAAGCGCCCCAGCAAATAAAGAGACGAACGAGAGCCCAAAACGGACACGCCAAAATGCCGCGCCGCTCGCTCGACAGCTATTGAAAGCGGATGACGAGCAAAAGCGCAGCAGGCAAACAACTGCGCCCGCAACTGTAAACTTACCCACACACACGCAACCGAGCATGAGGAGGCTTTCGCCGGCAGAGGGGGCTCCGAATTTATAAATGCACATGCACTGATTGCTGGCTTCGCCATTTAATGTCGAGATGCAGTTCGTGGCAAGTGGTGGGTACAGTCGAAGGGCCAATAACTTGTCCGTATTTATGGTTGTTGTCCGCAGAACACCAACACCGCAGGCTGAACCCCCTGACCGGCCAATGGGTGCTCGTCTGCCCGCATCGCATGCAGCGGCCCTGGTCGGGCCAGCAGGAGAAACCCCAGCAGAACGAGCTGCCCGAGTTCGATCCCACCAACCCCCTCTGCCCGGGGGTGGCGCGACCCAACGGCAAGGTGAGTAGGCCGTCCGTCCAAGTCGATCCGATCATGGCTGATTCGGTAATCTTCCGCAGCGCACGGACGCTTATGAAAGCACCTACGTTTTTGATAACGATTTCCCGGCCCTGCTGGAGAACGTACCCTCCCCGCCGCCCAGCGAAGACCCGCTGTTCCAGGCAGCCCCCGCCCGCGGCAATTGTCGGGTGATGTGCTTCCACCCCAAGTCCAACGTCACCTTGCCCACGATGAGCCCCAGCGAGATCCGTGCAGTCATCGATGAGTGAGTCTGGTCGAGCACCATCACCTAATCCTTCAGTTGGTGTCCTGTCGATTGTCTTCTAGGTGGATCAACCAGTTCAACGAGCTGAGCGCCAAGTACGCTTGGGTCCAGATCTTCGAGAACAAGGGCGCCGCCATGGGCTGCTCGAATCCTCACCCCCATTGCCAGATTTGGTCCTGCTCGTTCCTGCCTACGGAACCGCAGACCAAGCAGGACCGCCTGCGCGCCTACTACACCAGCCACGACCGCCCGCTGCTGGGCGACTACGTGGAGCGGGAGCTGCAGCGCGGCGAGCGTGTGGTCATCGAGAACCCCGACTGGCTGGTGGTGGTGCCCTACTGGGCCACTTGGCCCTTCGAGACGATGCTCATCTCGCGGAACAACAACAAGAGGATCAACGATCTGACCCAGGCCCAGCGGGACAGCCTGGCCCTGGTGATCAAGCAGCTGACCACGAAATACGACAACCTGTTCCAGTGCTCCTTCCCCTACTCGATGGGCTGGCACGGGGCGCCTACGGGACCCGAGCATGCGCACGCCTCCAGCGCCCACTGGACCCTGCACGCGATCTACTACCCGCCGCTGCTGCGCTCGGCGTCGGTGAGGAAGTTCATGGTGGGATTCGAGCTGCTCGGCATGGCCCAGCGGGATCTGACGGCCGAGCAGGCTGCCCAGCGGCTGCGCGAGGCGGACGGCGGGCGTCACTACTCCCAGGGGGCTTAGGCCTTCCCAGCGGCAAATAAATGGGATCAAATCGATTTACCACTCACCTGGAACTCCTGCTGGGGCGGCTGGCTCTGGATGATGGACTCGTCGGCGACGAGGGCCGTCGGCTTCGACTTGTTCTTGAAAAAGGCCGGCATGCACTCGTTGCTGTGGTTGGCCGGGGCCGCGGATCTGCTGCTGCTTATGTAACGGGCCTTGGGGCCGTGGCTGAGGCGCGAGTTATTGCCGCCGTTGTCCGCCGAGCGCCAGAGGTTCATGCGCCGCAGGCGCGCCTCCAGCTCGATGTCGTCGCAGGTGGCGATGCGCGGCAAGAAGGACATGTGCTCGCGGTTGCGCTGCATGAGGGCTGAGATCATTTCGTTGCGTATTTCGAAGAGGTGCGAGCGCGAGTAGTGCTGCAGGGGCCTGGCGGGGTCCGGGGCGGTGGGTAGGGCGTCTTTCTGCTGGCTGGAGACCAGGCGGGTGAGGCGGGAGGCATTCGGCTTGCCGGGGGGATGAGCGACCGCAGGCTGTTGGGGGAGATCGGCAGTCTTGGCGTTCATTTTGGGAAGGTCCGTTTCGGGCTTTTGCGGGCTGAGCTGTTGGGACTCTTGGTCCAGGTCACAGCTGACGGCCGTGCAGGACATCATGGTGGCTGTGGTGGTGGTGGTGTAGGGCGTGGAGGCCCTGGCCGAGAGGACTTGCAGCGACAAGCCCTCCTCCTGCTCTTGGTGATCCCCCCTAGTGACCTTCGACCCGGCCTGGGGCTGGGGCAGAGGTATGGCCTCCTTGGATATTTGTGCCAGCTTCAGCTGCTGTTTGTTCTTGAGATGCCAGCGCTTGATGAGCCTTTCGATTTGGAGTGTTGCTTTGGACTTGTTAAATTTCGGATGAATGATTAGAGCCTGGGAATTCGTAGACGGGGACGCAACAGGTTTGGCATTTGTAGTACATCGAGATGACATTTCCATTTCATCAACTGGCAATTTTTCCGACAGATGACACGACTTCAAAACGTGATTACAAAATTTGGAAGGATGCAAGGAAGACGAGAAGAAATCATTGAATAATTAAAAACTGAAGGTGCAGAATTTAGAAACAAAAAAACTAAATCAAATATAAAAGGGGGAGGGGGGATGTATGTGACCGAAAATTGTTCAAAAAATTCTATATAGGCTTCTATATAGAAATTGTTCTCAACTCTTGTTTAAATTTGATCAGATTGTCAAATTGAAAGGCGACCGAGACTCACTTTGACGATCGCCGAGTTCCTGTTTGCGTCCATTTTGGCCATCGCTTCCTCGAGGGCGTCCTTGAGCTTGACTGCGGTGACTTTCAAATAGCCAAGGCCGTGCTTGAGGAATGTGTTGGCCGGCATGGGCGGCGGCTGAGGCGGGGCGCAGGGATCTTCCCATTTCTCCAGATGGCTTTCGTCTTCGTCCATTTCGTGGGGCAGAGTGGCCGTTGGTGTGGGGGGCGGTGGTGGGGGCAGGTTTTGGTCC
Organism: Lissocephala sabroskyi; assembly: GCA_037075105.1. NCBI lineage: Eukaryota > Metazoa > Arthropoda > Insecta > Diptera > Drosophilidae > Lissocephala > Lissocephala sabroskyi. Next base: position 22,442 of record JBAMCP010000594.1, on the reverse strand, counting down.
AAGAGTTGTTTTTCAACAGGTGGGTAGTCCTGTTTTTGGGCTTCTCCGGCGTCTTCGTTGCTTTGCGCTGGTAGATCCGTGACCATTGGGGTTTTGTGGATTGATTTTCGCTGTTCTTTTGGATCGGGCGAGGGGCTTGGAGGGGCGCCGGCGCCATTTTCTTCAATTGGCAATTCAGCCATTTGCATTGAACTTGTAGACATTGCCTGTTTTTTGCGGGTAGAATGTTAGCCCTGTTTGGTAGTTCGGATGGTAGAGTGTTCCACTGCAACGCCAGATACTTACTATTGTTTTTTTTTAGATTTACTTGCACTTGGTAAGAAATTAAAATTTTGTATTTAAAAAATCGCGGAATAAAATCACGCTGGCTGGGCTGAATGATCGTGGATTCCGTTAGTTTTGCATTTTCGGTGTTTGAATGTGTGTGTGTGCGGCCTGAGAGTTGCCCCAGTTCATGAAATTGCATTTTCAGCCAAACTTAAGTCAATCTAAAGGCGTTATCCATTTTGTAATCGACAAGAATGGTATACTTAAATAATGCACTGGGATATTCAAATTAGGGCAAACGAATTTTATATTCAAAAGTATGGAACAGTGTTGCCACCTAGTTTTATTTGCATGAGCTACTCATGCTACGGGAAATTTGATTAAAAATGTGAAATTAACGTACTTAAAGAACTCGAATTTAGTTTGACAATTAATTAATTAATTATCTAATTTTTTCCAATAAAAAACATTTTTGTTGGCAATTCCAGAGCAACGGAAGTACGAAAGTACGGCAGCTCGGGTGGTTGCTGGCATCATAATGCTACGCAGCCCTGGTTGCAAAAATTGAAAAAAATTGAACAGAAAGAAACATCCGCGACTATCGATTTACATTATAAGTTTGCTTTACTCCTCCGGAGTATATAGGTAACAAATTTTGTAACAAGTTTACGAATGGAAAGCTAAGGTAATTACGACGGCAATTAATCGCTTCGCTGTAAACAAGCCCAAACCTAACCTCAAATTTCCCAGGCCTACGGTATTTTTCGACGGACAACAAACGTAAGGTAATACAGACATAATAGCAAAATGACCCAATATCTACCGCCAAATCTATTGGCCCTCTTCGCCGCACGGGATCCCATCCCGTTTATGCCCCCCGTTGACAAGTTGCCACACGAAAAGAAATCTCGGGGGTACCTAGGCGTTGCCAACTTCATGCACGACTTCGAGGACCCCAAGGACACGCCCGCCCCCAAAACCGTAGAAACGCGACAGGAGCGCCTCGAGCGTAGGCGCCGCGAAAAGGCCGAGCAAGTCGCCTACAAACTGGAGCGTGAAATCGCCTTATGGGACCCCACGGAAATCAAAAACGCCACCGAGGATCCCTTCAGAACGCTCTTCATCGCCCGAATCAACTACGACACCTCCGAGTCCAAGCTACGCCGCGAATTCGAGTTCTACGGCCCCATCAAGAAAATCGTCCTCATCCACGACCAGGACTCAGGTAAACCCAAGGGCTACGCCTTCATCGAGTACGAGCACGAGCGCGACATGCATGCCGCCTACAAGCACGCCGATGGTAAGAAGATTGACAGCAAGCGGGTCCTCGTCGACGTCGAACGAGCCCGCACAGTCAAAGGTTGGTTGCCCCGTCGCCTGGGCGGCGGCCTGGGCGGCACCCGCCGCGGCGGCAACGACGTCAACATCAAGCACTCTGGCCGCGAGGACAACGAACGAGAGCGCGAGCGCTATCGACTGGAACGAGAGCGAGAGGACCGCGAAGGAGCCCGCGGCGGCAACAACGGCCTCGATGCCCGCGGCGGACGCGGCGGCTACGGTGGACCCATGGGCGGTGGTGGCGGCGGCGGCGGCGACCGACGCCGTTCCCGCTCCCGTGATCGCAGGGAGCGCGAGCGAGAGCGCGGTCGCCGATCCCGCAGCAGGTCTCGCGAGCGTAGAAAACGTCGGGCCGGCAGCCGAGACCGGGAATACGAGGAGTTCGACCGCCGCGACCGGCGGGACCGCGAAAGGGACCGCGACCGCGAGCGCGAGAAGAAAAAGAAGCGTTCCAAGTCCCGCGAGCGCGAGTCCTCCCGGGAGCGCCGCGACCGCAAGCGCGAGCGCCGAGATCGCGAACGCGGCGGCGACCGAGCCGGCGATCGGGACACCAAGGAGCGCAAGCCCGACTTCCGCGACATGGACATCATCAAGATCAAAGAGGAGCCCATCGACGACGGCTACCCAACCTACGACTACCAGAACACCGCCATCAAGCGCGAGGTCGAGGACGAGCATGAAGAGAAGTACCGCCCGCCGCCTGGCCATCACAATATGTTCAGTGTACCCCCACCGCCCATTGCTGGGCGCAGCAGCAATAACACCGACAACGGCCAGAACTCTGCCGATCAGTCCTGGTGGCGTTAGGTAACCTCCCACACACCCACACATTCTCCACCCTTGATTTAGGATTTTTCTCCTTTGCTTTGTCGAGCCACACACTTTTCTGCTATCCTTTTCCATTCTGCGCTCCGATCCGAAATAATTCCATAAGCGATTCCCTAGCACTCCAGGGAGATGGAGAAAAAGCGGCGCTGCCTTGGCTTTGTAAGTTTCCTCTTCACAAGAAACAAGAACACCAGAACTCCTCCACTTTCGTATGTGCATAGAAGTAAAGAAACAAAAATATTAAATTATTTAAGCTCTTAACAAGAAATATGAAGAGTAAGTAAAATAAATCAGCTTCAATTTGCGTTTGTTTCCCCACCTTTGGTAAGGGGGTTGAAAGGGAATTAAAGGTTGTAAGTTCCTCTGGATGCATCGCCCGCCCGATGATGGACATTTGTAAAATTACTTTTTATCCCGACAATGACTGAGCACTAATCCTGTGCCTTTTATTTTTCTTTATCTTTTTACAGTTTTCAATATTGAAAATCTGAGGGGGTGTTCATAAATGTAATCTGAAACTTATAGAATTCAAGTATAAAAGATCCCAAAAAAGTTTTTCAAATCGCAATCCAAACTTCGACCAGGTAATTCCGTTGGTTTTCTATAATCACTAATCCATGCGTTGAGTTTACCGTTCTAGGCCAACACTAGAAACGTGATAGCGACAGCTTAAATCATTGGTTGGCCCATAGTTCTGGTTGAGTAGTAAGTTTGATTCGGTAAGAGATCCTGAGCTCTGCGAAGAGCTTCGGGTAATTTTGGTTTTGCGGATTGGCCCAGCTTCTGGATCTGAGCGATGGTGTGTTGTGTTTGGTTTCCTCGAGAAGAGTAGAGAGTTTCAATGCGTAAGATTCCTCGTTGTCCAAGGACTTCGTAAGTTTTTATAATTCAATTGGAGTTCTTCGTAAAATATACATGGATAATGTCTTGGTAGTATTGGGTGTGGGTAGACTAACGATCGAGAAGTCTTAATAAAATCTTTATTGTTTTTATCAAACAAACTTCATGGTATTTCACTTTTTCTCTTAACATTGCAAAAAAATCTCTATTCTGGATTTTACTTTTTCAAAAAAGTACTAATGGCGCCAAATGCTGCCACAAAAGGGTTGCCACATTTTAAAAACCGCATTTGCAGCTTAAGAGCTTCGATGTTGCAAATTAAAAAAACTAATTAGTGCGCAATTGATGAAATGATGATCCTCTCAAAATTTAGCAAGTTTATCACTTATTATTCTTATCTGAATACCATTATATACCTGGGCGAATATTTAATTGTTCTCTTATGTACGGCAACCTCTTGGAAGCTCGAAATAAAAATGTACAGAAGGTGAGCCACTGGGTTGAAATACAGTAACGGACTAAAGCTGGATGGTATGGGCAGACAAAAAATATACCATACTTATTCCCTCGGTCAACGGAAGCAAAGGGAAAAGAAATATAAAATCTATTCCGAAGATCAGCAGATTGGTTTTGTTTTCTTTATGAAAAAAATAAATGGACAATCTAGATCCACGAACGAACCACCAAGAAGTCTGACGGCATGGCAACGCTTTTGCGCCAAATTCCAGAAAGGTGGCATTACTTTTTTCAACCTTATTTTTTGCGTGTGTGCAGCCGCTTGTAAATCGTCAGAAAAGCGGCGATAGTAGGAGAAGAAGCGAACAATTCGTGCGAAAACAATTTTTAGGTAAGTTTTCCCGTGCAAATTAATAAAAAATACAGCAATTTCGGCATTCGCAACATCCCAATAATCGTCCCCGATCACCGGCATTCTTTTTCTGTACAGCACCTCCCGGCATTTTAAGCATTTCATATACTCGTGCTTTTTGACGCGCGTCGCCGAAAAAAAAAAAATTAAAATGTCTGACGAAAAGAAAGCCGGAGAAACCGAACACATCAACCTGAAGGTCTTGGGCCAGGATAACGCCGTCGTCCAGTTCAAGATCAAGAAGCACACACCATTGCGCAAATTGATGAACGCCTACTGCGACCGTGCCGGTCTCTCCATGCAAGTGGTGCGCTTCCGTTTCGATGGCCAGCCCATCAATGAGAACGACACTCCAACCTCGCTGGAAATGGAGGAGGGCGACACTATTGAGGTCTACCAACAGCAAACTGGTGGACGTATTCATTAAATTTAGTTAAAACTTTAGTTACTTTACTTGCACACCAACACACTCACACACGAACACGCTCACGCAAACAAAGAAAAATGCAACTACAAAAAAGAGAACTTAACGCGTAAACCTCAAGAAGAAAAGGAAACCCATAATTTGCGTTTACGAACCTAAACATGTATCTCTTAATAAAACCGTCTCCCCAAAACAACCCCAATAGAATATAAAACTAAAAACTTAAGATACAAAAAAAATACACCTATTTTGTAACAAACAAATGAATAAAACAAAAAGGACAAAAATAAAACATTCTATAAAGATCTAAGACCCGATGATTCGTCTTTATTTGCCAGCCGCTAGCCTGCTCTCCTTAGCCAAATTAGCGTCTCGGGCGCGAAAAATCCCGCTTTCAAACACACACACACACACGTATGCTCGGGCCCACGCAGCATACATACACAGAGTGTGTATGTATGGGAGGGGGAAATGGTTAGCTTGAAAAACCCAGGAATCAGGCCATATAGAAAAATTATATATACTTGAATCCAATTCTTGGAACCTTTTGGGATCTTAGTGAGATATTAGGTAGGAAATTGCTTGGTAAAGTTGTGAAATGACGGACATAACCTCAAATTTGAAACCACGCGGTCGCAAGCCTTATAGGCGGGCCCCGGCAGCTATTTGTATGTATGTGTGTGTGTGTATAAGTGTGGGTACATAATATACAAAGACGGAGAATCTACTCGAAAGTTCTTTCCTAGAACTTCGGAGTTCGACAAAACAAAGAAACCCCCTTAAATTAAATAAAGACACGTGGTTTTCGCATGCAACGAACAAAATGGGTTTCTTCAATAATTTAATTTAAAATAAAAACTAACAATTTCTACATATGATTGACGTCATGATAGGCCATCTAAAATCTAATCTATACAAGGCACCAAATCCCCCGGGAACATTACTTATAACACCAACTCCCCCTACACCCAGTCCTTGGGATCCCGCAGAACCTTCATGAGTGCGCCCTCCTTGGTCTGGGGCTGCGGCTCGTGCATGTACTCCCAGCGGGCATGGAGGGGCAGGGACATGAGGATGCTCTCGTACCGGGCCCCCGGGGTGTACAGCCCGAACTTCGTGCCGCGATCGTAGATCAGATTGAACTCCACGTAGCGGCCGCGGCGCAGGAGCTGCCACTGCCGCTCGTTGTGGCCGTACTCGCGGTTCTTGTGCTTCTGGACCAGGGGCAGGTAGGAGGGTATAACGGCGCGGGCGCAGCTGGAGACGAAGTTGAAGACGGAGTCGGCATTCGGGGCGTCGATGTCGTCGAAGAAGATGCCGCCGATGCCCCGGCATTCCTGGCGGTGCTGGATGCGGAAGTAGTCGTCGCACCATTTCTTGAACTTCGGGTAGTAGGCGGTGTCGTGCTCGTCGCAGGCGCTCTTCAGGGTCTGGTGGAAGTGGCTGGCGTCCTTCTCGTCCAAGTAGTAGGGGGTGAGGTCGGTGCCGCCGCCGAACCACCATTGCTTCTGGCCGTCGGAGGTGCGGACCTCGAAGTAGCGGTAGTTGAAGTGGATGGTGGGTACGTATGGGTTACGTGGATGGATCACGGCGCTGACGCCGGTGGCGAAGAAGGGTAGTTTCTCACCCTCTGTGAGGGTCTTGCCGCGGGCTCGCATTTGCTGGACGGCAGCGGGGGGTAGGAAGCCGGTAACGACGGATATGTTGACTCCGGCCTTTTCGAATACCTCGCCGTCTTGCAGGACACAAGTGATGCCGCCGCCGCCCTCTTTGCGGTGCCAGCGATCCACTTTGAACTTTTGGCCGGCGAATTCCTCGGCTTCCAGGGCCCGACAGAATTCGGCTTGGATCTCCATTGTGAGAAGCTCCATGCGGTGGCGCATCTCTGAATCGCTGTCCAGCAGGATATTGGAGTCTGTGATGGGCTCGGCCATAAAACGCGACGTGTCCAACTTCCTCTTGACCTTGGCTGCCTCTGCGTGAGCGTACGTGACCGAGGCGAAGGTGGCCAGTCCTGTGCCTAACAAGAAGCCGCGGACGTGCTGGCGCCGGGCTAGCTGGAAAGCGCCCAAGGACACTAGGGAGAGGGCGTGGCGAAGGCTGTTCATGGTGATTCAAATGCTTAACGAATTACTCAGGTTTCTGTAATCTTCAAAAGTTTTCGCTGCGGTGCCCCCACCAACTACTTGTTACCGGCTGACTAGGGATGCACAAGCACCGACTGTGAACTGCAGCCCTGGCGACGATCATGTTATTCTCATATTTGCATGCAGGTAAAGCGAAACTCCACCGCCATGAACACTTAATTAAATATTTTGATGTTAAGTCGCAACAACGACAGGAATTATAAATATTTCTTTCGTGTTAACAAATATTTGCGCCAGGGCTGCAGTGTGCTATCGATTTTGAATGCTATCGACTTTTAGCTGTAGAGTTTCAGCTATCGAGTCGCGCGTCGCTTTTAAATGAATAGTGAAATTGCTGAATTTGTTTATTAATTGTGTAGTTTTTTAGTATTTAACTGTTTCTCTCGTTTATCTGTATTAGGCTTAACCATAGCTTCTTGAAAATGTCCGGCTTGGAACGGTTTCAAAACAATAATGAATGGCGTGCAAAACTACGCAGCCATCTGCTCATGGATTGGTAATTATTCACATCTCATCCCCCTCCTTGCTTGTGCACAGAAAGGACAGGCAAGGACATGCAAAGAAATCCTATCAAAAGAAAACAAAGCTGTGCCAGAGTTGTCATTTGGCGTGGGCGAAAATCGAGTTCGTGTTATCGAGTTCGGCGTCGCACATTCAAAAGAAACGTCAAGAAAAATTTAGGAAAATTTTATTCCCCTCCTAAAATAGTGTGTTGTGTGATTTAACAACTGGTAAATTGACTAAACTAACTGGTACAGCCTTTTATTCAAATTGCAACCAAGCCAAAAATGTCCGGCCTGGAGCAGTTCGAGGACTCGCAGGAATGGCGTGAAACCCTTCGTAGCCACTTGCTCATGGATTGGTAATAACCAAACACAGATGCATGTAGTGGTTTTCAGTAGTCTGAAGAAAAAATATAATGCAGTAGATCCTTTCAACCTTTCTATCCTTATTTTTCAGTCCCTCATTAATGGAGAACTCTAAGGAACCGGAGGTCTTGTCGAAGCCGACCAACCTAACCGTGGTGGAGGACTTCCGCGGCATAATGGAAGCCAAGAAGGCTGAGCGCAAAAAACTTTTCGAAGAGGCCCAAGCCCTGGAGCAGCGGCAACGCCAACAAAAAGAACTCCAACTGGCGTCCGATGACTCCGATGAGCAGGACGAGGCCTGGAAATATCAGAAGAAACATCTGGCCGACCAAGACGACAGCTTCGATCTCGTGGAGCGCATGTGCGACAAAACAGGCTCCGACCCGGACAGCACCCTCTTCCAGTATCTAAACAGCGATGACAAGGACTTTATCCTGTCCCAGGTCAAGGAGCGCAGCACCATGAAGGACTCCAGCGGAGGTAAGAACCGCCACTCCAACTCCTTCATTAAACCCTCCAATTAATCGAGCCCACTTCCCAGTCCACGAAAAGGAAGTGAGCGCCTTGCGCCGCATGTTCGAGGAGATCAACACAGCCGATCTCCTCGAAAACGAAAGTCCCCTAAAGACCCTGGAATGCACTCAGCTCCTCGAAAACGAAAGTCCCCTAAAGACCCTGGAGTGCACTCAGCTCGAGGACATTGAAGCCCCCTCCCGCCTCTGGGAAAACACCATCATGGGCAACGACTCAGTCTTCAAGTCCACAGAGAAAACCTCGCCCGTCAAAATGGTCGGCCTACTTCGCCCCTCCACCATTCTCGAGGACAGCGAGGCCGACCTCTCCGGCTCGCTCTCCGAGCAGTCCTCGCTCCACAGCTTCCACACAGCCATGAAGACCGGCCAGAGCTGCGAGACCATTGCCTCCAGCTGCTACGAAACAGCCGCCGATGCCACCTCCTCCAGTGCCGCTTCCGCGGCCGCCGATGGCAATGCCACTTTGGTGGACGTCGACCAGTTGTTCTACGCAGCCCTGGCCAAGGCCAAGCCGCATGGCATTTCGCCGGGCGAAGAGCAGGAGCTGCTCAAGGACTTCAGCTTCGAGTTGACCGCTCTGGAGGAGTCTGTGATCGACGTGTCCTCCTCCGAGGAAGACTCGGGCCATCAGAAGACCCCACCGTCCGTCAAGCCGGACTCCCCGACCCAAGACGAGGATCAGGAGGACGACAAGGAGAACGACGGCTCCATGGTCTTCAACGACACCATCGAGAAGCTGGAGTACATGATGCAGAAGGGCCTGGAATACATGGCCGCCACGGCCAACCAGGAGCCCCCACCGGAGAAAGAAGCACTGCCCCTGCCGGAGGCCGCAAAGCCTGCGCTCGTCAAGCAGAACACCTTCACCCTGTCGCCAGCCAAGTCCGTGGCCTCGACAGTAACCCTCACGGCGTCGCCCTTGCGCAGCCACAACGCCAAGCAGCCGCCGCCAGCGAGCGGCAGCGCCAAGAAGAAGCCCAATCGCTTCGAGATCCAAATGCCGCCGCCCAAGTCGAACCTGCTGAAGGACCTGAAGGCCGGCTCGTTGATTCCCACGCGCCGCCATCTCGACCTCAAGCAGCCCTACGCCAACATCGTGAGTCCCATTCGCGCCTACACCCAGAAGTCCGGGACGGCTCCGCTGTTCGCCACCTTCAAGGGCACCAACACGGAGAACAACTTTGCCTTCAGCCAGCTGGAGCGCGAGTCGCGCTGGTACTTCAAGCCACCGCTAGTCGGCGCCCAGGCCACTGGCCAGGGCATCAAGGGCATTCCGGCCGAGGCCCAGTTGCTGCCCAAAAAGGCCTACATCTGCTCGGAGTTCAAACATGTAAGGCGATTTTAGATTCTCAGGGATTATGTTAAACTTTGTTGAACTTGCAGGTGATCGATGAGCGCACCCCGCTGCCCATGCCGAAGGTCAGCCGCATCCAGAAGTACTTGAACTCGGCGGTGGCCCCGTCCGTGCTGCGCAACGACGGCCGGATTAAGCTGCCCGCCGGCGGCGAGAACCGCCCGCTGCCGCGCCCCAACGAAAGCCTGGCCGACCTGTCCCTGGCCTCGGGCGACATCTCCATGTACACACTGAAGGATGCCCAGAAGTTCTGAGCTGCCCGGGAACCTTTTAGAAATGTAATTGCCTACAAAAGTCCATTAAATGTAAAAGCTACTAAATGCCATCGTTTGCGGTGGAGTCTCCAGGGGATGGGCTATGCTGGGGCGGGGCCCTTCCAGGCGCGGTTGACGCGCGACTCGGAGGGCCGGCCGAGTTCTTGGCAAATGTAGCGGCCCACCTGGATGAGCTTGTCGAGGTCGACGCCCGTGGGAATGCCCATGCCGTGGAGCATGTAGACAACGTCCTCGGTGGCCGCGTTGCCGGAGGCCCCGCGGGCATAGGGGCAGCCGCCCAGGCCGGACACCGAGGCATCCACCACGCGGATATCTGGAGGCGTTAAATTTGTGAAACGGAATTCCCAGGGTCAGCGGGCGGTGGTCGACTTACCGTACTCCAGGGCGGTGAGAATGTTGGGCAGCGCCTGGCCGTAGGTGTCGTGGCAGTGGACGGCGAGTTGACTGACCGGCACGGCTTGGGTCACCGCGTCCAGCATGCGCCGCATGCTGCCTGGCGTGCCCACGCCTATGGTGTCACCCAGGGAAATCTCGTAGCAGCCCATATCGTGGAGGGCCTGGACCACCTCGACCACAGCGCTGGGCTTGACTGCGCCCTCGTAGGGGCAGCCGACCACCGTGGAGACATAGCCGCGGACACGGATGCCGTGCTCCTTGGCCGCAGCCAGGACAGGCTTGAAGCGCTCAATGGCCTGGGCAGCCGTGCAGTTGACGTTCTTCAGGGAGAAGGCATCGGAGGCGGCGCCGAAAACGGCCACTTCCTCGGCGCCGCAGTCCAGGGCGCTCTCGAATCCCTTCAGGTTGGGGGTGAGGACGGGGTAAGTGATGCCGGGCACCCGGCGGATTCCTCGCATCACCGCCTCATTGTCGCCCATTTGGGGCACCCATTTGGCGCTCACGAAGCTGGTGGCCTCGATGTGGGTGAGTCCGGTCAGGGAGAGCCGGTCTATGAGCTCGATTTTGACCTCCGAGGGCAGAAGTTTTGGTTCGTTTTGCAGGCCATCCCGTGGGCCGACCTCCACGATGCGCACGCTGCTGCTGGCCAGGCGCTGGAAAGGCAAATAATCAGACCGGCAATTTTCATCGGAGATTTTGTGATTTTACCCGGGCAGCTGATGGCCATTTTGAGGAGAGACTGGCAAAAAGCCTGGCAGTCTGCATTTTGTTGCATAAACGAACTTTCGGACTTTGTCTTCCTCTTCGTGGACCCGCACGATCAGCTGCCGGCAGAGTTGCCAGACTGGCGTACGCCCGATTTAACCGTTTCAACTTTGAATCTCGCATTTTTTGCGCCCAATGAGGAAATTTTAGTTTTTTTTATGCGTTTATTTGTTTGATGCTTCTGTTTGGCGCATACAATTGAAATTGTAAGCCGCGTGGAATCACTGAAGACCAAGGTCCGAATTTGAAATTGATAAAATTGTCTATTGTGTAAAAATAAAACAAGGATCACGACGAGTGCGGGAAATTGCAGAGCCCAGAAAACTTACAAACGAGCGAACAGAGAGAAGCAAAATGTACACTGCGGGAAATCGTGGCCTACGAACTGTGGAAATTTTGTAGCTCTTTGGTTGCAAACCCCACCCCGCCTCCCCAACCCCCCCACACCCAAGCCTCCCCCTCCCACGGTTTACTGTGTGTCCAAATTTCAACTCTTCGCGCGAGCGGCCGCAGCCGCCGACCGCTTGTCCTCGATCCACTGCTGGATCTCAAGCTTCAGAGCCTCGTTCGACTTCACCTTGTCCATGGTCAGCGGCTCCCGGTTAAACGGATCCGTCTGGTCGCTCAGCAAGTGCCGCGCAATCGTCGACCGATCCACCGTCACATTGGAGCTCGGCAGGACCACCGGATCGGTCATCAGCGTGGATATAATCGGGTCCAAATACTCCTCCGGCGCGTCGGCCAGCAGCTCCTGCTCCTCCTTGTACTGGGCCCCCATGCGCTCCACCTTGGCCGCGAACTCGGACATGTCGCCGATCAACTGGCCGCCGCCTATGCGGATCAGGATGTTCTCCGCGTAACCGAACAACTGGTCGCTGTAGGAGCGGCCGTCCTGCGACACAGCCAGGCAGAAGCTGTTGCTGGTGCTCAGGTTGATGTAAATATTGCAGATCTCCATGACGGTGTGGGCGGGGTCAAAGTCGAATTCCTTTTTGTTCTTGACCTTGAAGCGCTCCTTGCGGGGCCCCACCAGATGCAAAAGGAAGTAGTTGAGCATGGCGGCTATGCGGTCCACCATGCTGTTGTGGCAGAAGATGCTCTTGATCTCGGTGGTGAGCAGCTTGAGCAGGTTGATCGTGTCCCTGCCCAGGATGTTGTCGAAGCGGGCCAGCATGCCCAAGTGGTGGAGGTTGGTGGTCTGCTGCTGGCGCTCGGTGTGCGACAGGCTGCTCCACTCGCCGTTGTCCTGGGCCTGCTGCAGCTGCTTGATCTGCTCCAGATTCGACAGCGATTCGTCTGAAACACAAACGGCCATCAAGATTGTCTGACCCGCCAGGATATGCCAAACTTACCCAGCAGAAAGATGGCATCGTTGATGAGCAAGTTGATGAAGCGCAGGAATAAAGGCGGCTCAATGGCCTCCATGTTCTCCTCGGCGTCCAGGGCCAGCTGGCGGAACTGCTCCACATGCTCCTCCTTGGTCCACAGGAACTCCATGATGGCGTACATGGGCCGCCGGTAGTTGAACTTCTGCTCGAACTGCACCGCCTGCCCGGTCATCTCGATGCTCACGAACACATTCAGCAGGCTGCGCACCACCTTCAGCCGGTCCGGATGGCTGTCGAAGACATGCGTCAGGAAGGAGTTGCGGTTGCTGCCGCTGATCTGCGTGGGCAGCAGGAACTCCAGCGCGTCGGCCAGCTTGGCCCGCAAATGTGGGTTCTTCACCAGCCCCGAGCTGCCCATGAACAGCAGAATCATCTTGAAGAAGGCATCGTGCGAGGAGAAGTACATCTGGATGTACTGGTCCCCGGAGAAGGTGCGGCACAGGTTCAGGTAGGCCGCTATGTTGTCGATGATGCCCTCGGGCACGCACTTCATGTAGGGGGCGACGAAGGGCGGCGTGTCGGAGAGCAGCTCCAGGTTGCGCATGCGCTGGGGGGCGTAGTCCTTTTTGTCGGCCGCTGCCTCGTAGTCCTCGCGCGGCAGCAGGGCAATCTCCGTCAGCCAAATGGCCGAGGCCTCGAAGAACTTCAGGATGGCCGTGTCGTTGTCCGGCTCGGACAGGCCGTTCTTGATGCACAGCACCTGCTGCATTTGCTCCTGCAGCATGCGGAACAGGTTCTTGGCCAGGTCGTTGTTGGGGTCGGTGTTGGCCACGTCCTGGTAGGCCGTCTGGGTGTTCTGCAGCTCGCGCACCATGCGGGACAGCCGCTCGATGCAGGCCCGGTTGCCCAGCTCGAAGGCCTTGTGGGCCATGTAGAAAATCTCGGTGATGAAGTTGTAGCGGTCGGCGGTGATGCGCTGCTCGCCCTCCTCCACGGGCAGCAGGCAGGTCTCCTCGTGGGACTTCAGCATGCTCACCTGCTTGGCGGCGCGCTCGCTGTCCGCCACCCCGCAGTAGGTGGGGTCCACCAGAAGCACCTTCATGGCCGGGGCGCAGAGCGGGGCGCACAGACGCATCAGGACGGCGCTTAGGTTGGTCATGAAGGAGTCGCTGGCGGACTGGTGGATGGTCTGCTCGAAGGTCATGTTGATGGTGCTCCACAGATGGCCGCGGGACACATTGGCGTCCAGGCAGTTGGCTATCCACTGGAGCGTCTTCTTCTTGGTGGCCGGCGACAGGATGAGCAGCTGCTTCATCAGGGCGAAGATGGCCTGCTGGTGGTGGGACTGCAGCTGCCAGAGGGAAGGGTCCGAGTGGTGGGAGACCAGCGGCAGGTCCCGGAAGAACTCGTAGGGACTGGTCTGGGTCCTGGGCATGATGCCAATGCAGAGCAGCTGGCCGAAGAGCGTGTCCATGTACTCGTTGCCCTTGGCCTTGGGGTTGGGGGTTGTGTAGTCGATGAGCACCTCGCCGAGGAGGCCGGCGCGCTTGTCGCGCACAAAGAAGCCGAGGATCCAGAAGAGGTTCTTCTTGATGCTGATCAAGTTGTCCTTGGCAATGGTTTTCTGCAGCTCGTTGAGCATGGGATAGAAGACGGCCTTCAGGGCCCCGAGGACTTCGAGCGGTTCGTCCTCGTCGACTACCTTGGCGCAGATGCGGGCCAGGAACTCCTGGGTGGTGTTCTCGTGCTCGTCCGAGGCCTCGAACAGCTCCAGCCACTGGGCGGCGAAGGACTGTGGGGCGAAGAGGTCGGGCTGGCGCATGGCAGTGCCTGCGTTGTTTAGTATGAGCGACAGGATCTTGTCGCAGTGGACGCGCTCGTTTTCGGTGCAGGAGGAACGTAGCTGGCTGCACCTGGCGAAGCAGTTGTGCAAATAGTGGATGGCCCGGGTCTCGGTGGCGTTTTCGTGGGCGCCCGTGCTTGGGGGGGCCACTAGATATTTTTGAGTATCGGTGAGCATGAGGCGCTCGAAGAGGGCATGGGCCAGGAGGTCCTCACTTACGCGGTCCTCTGGGGAGTTGACAATGACATCGGCGAGGCAGAGTAGGCCGGCTGGCTTGCGATTTGTGGGGTTTGTTTCATCGTCGATTTTCTCCAGAGTGAAGAGGAGAATTTGTTCGATTAGGGTTTTGGGGATACCATCGGCCTGGTTATCCTGCAGCAGGGCTGCGAACGGGTTGTCTTCCACGCTGTTCATTGGGAACTTAGGTGCTGCTTACTTTTATTATTGTTTTATTTCTTTGTCTAGTTCTATTTTTTTGACTCGACTATTTGCCTACTTCAATATTCATTAAGTTTTGCTCGTCAAATTCAGGGCTGCCGAGCATACTGTGTCGGCCCTGGCCTGCTAGGGTAGCAGAAAAAAACAAACCCAGGGATGATTTTCTTTAGTAGTAAAATCAAAAGTCATGCTTGGTTGTTTTGGTTTCTTTTACTCAAATGTTCTTTTCTACGATTACACTTTTGGTGTCAACTGATTGATTCTCTAGAAAATGCGCGCTGTTTAACTCGCAAGAAAATTTTAATTGAGTTTGGCGCTTGCACCAATTTATCGAGTGCCAGGGCTGGAAGCAGCGACTGACTGCCATCCCTAGGGTGACCAGAGTAGTTGAGTAAAGTGCTTTATTCGATAGCTTTTGTGTAGGAGGCTTATGAGGCGGGATTGCCATCTATTTGAAAAGTTTTTATGTAGCTGACGAAATTCGCAATCTTCCAGTTATCTGGAAGTTCTGGCCAATGCGAGACGCACGCGTGTTGAGAGGTCGATCAAGCCAAAGTGCAATGCATTACGAGAAAAACAAAATTAACACGATAAATCAATCACTGCCAAAATCCCGAAACGCTATCAATGCACCAATTAATTACGCCAAATGCACCGAAATAACCTTCTTTTATCAACCGCGCCGCCGCACCAACGCACCGCAACCGCACAAATCCATGTAAATCCAAAGCCAATTAAGGCAATTGACTGCGCTCAATAAAATCCGGCCCCGCCCCCCTCGACAGGCCTAATCAAGGCCATAAAAAGAAAGAATCGCCGGCCACCGGTAATCGCCTATCGGTAATCAATGTGGACCGCCGCCAGCCTGGACGCCCTTAACTTGGTTTTCATTTCAGTCGCCGCCGTTGCCACTGCAGTTGTGCATTTCCCTCCAACAAACCAGCTGGCCCACGTCAACCACCAAATTATTGGATTACTGGCAGGTATTTCCCTGACGTCATAGGCCCCCACCCCCATGAGCTCCTCCACTGTGCGTCCCTTGCGGCCCGCCCTGCAGTCCATTGCGGTGGCGGAGCTGAACGAAGTGCCCCACCGCCTGCCGGAGGACATCCGCCAGCTGAGGTCCTGGGCGGAGAAGCAGCCGCATTTGCGCTGCTGCACCGACGACCAGTTCCTGCTGGCCTTCCTGCGCGGCTGCAAGTTCAGCCTGGAGCGGGCCAAGCAGAAGTTCGACCGGTTCTACACGCTCCAGGCCGCCATCCCGGAGGTCTTCAACGAGCACCGCCAGGCCGATGACCCGCTGGTCCTTGACATCATACGCATGGGGTAAGCCCGCAGCAAATCCTCAAGAAGCCACTCAACTCCCTCTGACCGCAGCGTGATCCTGCGAGTGCCTCTGGCAGCGGAGGACACCGGGCCCGCGGTGACCATCATCCGCGCGGGGTCCTACGACACGGGGAAGTACAAGTTCCAGGACATCATCCGCGTGGGCTCCATGTTCGGCGAGATCATGATGTTCGAGGACGAGAACGCCACCGTCTCCGGCTACCTGGAGATCATGGACATGAAGGAGGTGAGTGCCTCCCACTTGCTGGCCCTCCAGCCGGATCTGCTGAGGAAGTTCTCGAGCTACGCGGACGAGGCCATGCCCACGCGGCAGAAGGGCATCCACTTCATCAACGTGCCCCCGGCCTTCGAGACGGCTTTCAACGCGATGAAGTCCTTCTTCCCGGAGAAGATACGCCAGCGGGTGAGGCTGCCCAAAGTCCCCAACTTCTCTTATTCGATTTTCTGTGGCAGATTTCGGTGAGCTCCGATCCTGAGGCGATTTATAAGTTCGTTCCACGATCCTGCCTGCCGGCGGAGTACGGAGGCTGCTTCGGGCACATCCAGGACATAAGTCGGGCCATGGAGGCCAAGATTTCCGTGTATCGCGACTATTTCCGCATCTCCCGAAGCTTCGGCGTCGACGAAAAGTTCCGCGACTGCGAGGAGGCCATCGAGCTGCAGGCCTTCGGGGCCGCCGGCTCCTTCAGGAAGCTGGAAATCGACTAGGACCTTAATCTCACCCCCCTCCCCCCAACAAGCTCAACCACAAGTTTTCTTGGATCCTGTTGTATTTCCCTTTGCAATTCGTTTAGCGCGGAGCGGCTGGGGATGCCCGCCGGCAGATCGATTAATAAATAAGATTTGAACTAGTTTCTCTTTGAGTTGGCCAACCGCCCGCCCCTCCGCCCCGCACTCGCCCGCTCACACCTCACTCAGCGGCCGGTGGCCGCCCTTCCGCCCATGCGGCGCCGGCGGCTGGGGGCTCGGCGGCGGGCTGAAGTCCGTCTCCGTGTCGTTGTAGTTGTAGCGGCTGTCCGACGGCGACAGCGAGCGGTAAGTACGCGGCGAGTGGGGATAGGAATCGCGACGTCCCCAGCTGCCGCTGTGCCGCCGCCGGCGGTCCATGGCCCGCTCGTCCTCATCGTCGTCATCGTAGTCGTCGTAGTCGCTGTAGTCGTCCTGGTGGCGGCCCGGGGAGTAGCGATCCCCGCGCCCGCTGGGCGGTGGCGGCGACCGCATGCGTCCCAGCGGCGGCGGGCGGGTGCCTCCCGCGGCTGGCGGCAGGAATGGCGGTGGCATGCCCATGAACGGTGGGAACGGGGCCGGCAGGAATGGCAAGGGGTTGGCCAGATTGAGCAGCGGCGAGCCGGGCAGCGGCAAGGGCGAGGGGGCGCCCTTCAGCTCGGCGGACTCGGCGCCGCCGTTGGACACGCCATCGCCGGCCATCAAGGTGAGCTTGCGGCGCAGGCCGGCTGCCTCGGCCAGGGCCTCCTCGCAGCGGCGCTCGGACTGGCGGGCAGCTAGCCAGGACTCGTGGGCCCGGTTCTCCAGGGTGCCCATCTGGGCCTTGTGCGAGGCTATCTGGGCCTCGATCTCCGCCCGCAGCTCGTCGTTCTGGGACCTGAGGAGGAGGCATAAAACGAGATCCTTGGAGGAGTTTGCCGGGCTACTCACTTGAGGTTTTGGATTTCGGTCTTCATCAGCGTCTGGGACTCGACAGTGCTGGCGTTTTCGCCTTGATGCTGCAGCCACTTGGCCTCCTGCAGGCTCAGCTCTCTGCAAGCAAGACAAGCTATAAAAAGGACCAAGGTTAAGGAGGACTTAAGTTACTTTTGCAGTTCGGTTTCCTTCTCGCGGAAATAGCCGGAGAGCACTTCCAGCCTCGTCTGGGCCTCGAGCTTGTCGCGCTCGGACTGGTTGAAGTCCTGCTTGACCTGCTCCACATCGGCCGAGGCCTGTTGGAGCTGCGCCTCCAGCCGGGCCCTGCCAGCCAGCTCCTGCTCCAGTTTGGCCTGCAGGGCGGTGAACTTCTTCTGCACAGCACTGAGCTCGCCGCGGGTCTTGGCCGAGGAGATGAGCTCCTCGGCATCGAGGTTGGCGTCCTTTTTCAGGGCCTTCAGGCAGTCCTCCAGAGCCTGGACAAAGGAAAATCGAATTTACTAAAGTCAATGGGAGGCTGGAAGCGGTCCCACCTCAATCTTGGCCAGGCTGGTCTGCAGGTCGGAGTGCTCCTTCTCCCACTTGACGTTGAGCTCGAGGATTTGGTTCTGGAGCTTCTGCATTTCGTAGTTGCGGGCCTCCAAGGACTTGGCCAGCTCCTGCTCGGCCTGGACCTGGGCCTCGTCCAGCCGCGTCTGCAGCTTGGCCTTCTCCATTTCCAGCTCGTAGTTGTCCTGCTGCAGGGCCTTCATCTCCCCGTTCAGCCGGCTGGTCGACTCCGTGAACGAATACTGCAGCTCGCTGTTCTCCCGGCTCTTCTCCGCCAGGCTCGAGTTGATGTCCAGAATGATTTCTGCGCGGAAACAAAACAGTTCAGGCTGCCGATCATCCATCCCCCCAAGCCACTTACTCTCCTGGTCGTTCAGCTGGCGCTGCAGCTCATCCACGGTGGACATGAAGGCCTCGTCGCCGGAGGAGTTGCTCAGGACCTCCGACAGCATCTTGTTGAGCTCGAGCCCCGCCTCGGCCGCGTTGTCCAGATCCTGTGGACGGAATCATTAACAATCTACCTGTCCAGCCAGCCGACTGTGATGCTTACCTTCTCCAGGCTGGCCACCTGCTCCTGCAGCTTGGCCTTCTCGTACATCTCAGCCTCGAGTTGCTTCTTTAAGGCCGCCACCATGTCGTTGGAGCCGAAGGAGTTGTCTTCAATGCTGGAGAGCTTGGTGCGGGTGGTGACCAGGTCGCTCTTCAGTATCAGGTTCTCCTTCTGGGCGGCCAGCAGGCTGCGCTCCAGGAGGTTCAGCTTGGACAGCAGGGCGCCCTCCTGGCTGCTGTTGCAGAAGCAGTAGTAGGCGAACATGAAGAAGAGGGAGGAGGCCGCGGCGATGACCACGCAGACCAGCAGCTGGCTGTGCTCGAGGAGCTTGGCGGCCAGGACTTCGGGGAAGTTGTCCAGGGTGACGGTGGGGTGGCAGTCGCCGGGCACCGGGCGCTGGCAGTAGCCTTGGGCGTCGGCTGATTGGTCGCCTTGGGCGGGGTATAAAATGCGCTGGAGTTCGTCGCCGCTGTCGCCGGTGAGTGGTTCGGTTTGCGGCTCCTTTTTCTGGTGGGAAATGAAGGAGTTGACTGTGTCCAGAATGGTGGAGAAGAGACCTGGACCGGCTTCTTCAGAGCGCGAGTCGTAGACGGGATCGCGCAACAGGTCCTCCTCCGCCGGCTGATGGAGCTCCGGCGAGGCTTCGGGTTGGTAGGGGGCAGGCGTCGTCTCCTGGAAATACTCCGGAGCGGGCTCATAGGCGGGAGCAGGCGTCGTCTCCTCGACATACTCCGGAGCGGGCTCATAGGCGGGAACAGGTGTCGTCTCCTGGAAATACTCCGGAGCGGGTTCATAGACAGGAACAGGTGTCGTCTCCTGGACATACTCCGGAGCTGGTTCTTGGACTGGAACAGGCGTCGACTCCTGGACATACTCCGGAGCTGGTTCATGGACTGGAGCTGGCGTCGTCTCCTGGACATACTCCGGAGCTGGTTCATGGACTGGAGCTGGCGTCGATTCTGCGACGTACTCCGGAGCGGGCTGATGAGCTGACAAAGGCGTCGTCTCCTGGACGTACTCCGGCGCCGCCTGGTTCACTGGCGAGGGTGTCGTTTCGGCCTCGTAATAAGGATCCACATGGGGCGAATCGAATGAAGGGGCTGTGGTGTGGTGGTGGTGGTCGTGGTGGTGGTGGTGGTCGTGGTGGTGATCGTGCTCCTGGCTGTGCTTGGCCAGATGCTCCTCTTGCATGCGGCGGTAGAACTCGTTGGGGTCCACGGGGGCGTCGCGTTTATTGAAAAGCGGCGGCAGGCTCACCGGCTTCTCGGGCTCGGGCAGGGATTCAAGCTGCTCCTCGCGTTGCTCAACTGGCTCGTCCTGTTCTTTAATTGGGGCAGCCGTCGGCTCGGCATCTGCCGGAGGGGCGACTTCTGCTTGCCCGGTTAGCGGCTCGGGAGACTGAATGTCTTCTGCTTCAACGGGCAGCTCTGTGGAGGGCTGGACAGGCTCCGGCCCCTGATCGGCAACTTCAGCTGGCTTTGCCGTTTCCTCGGCTTGGACTGGCGTGGGAACCTCAACTGGCAGCTGAGGTGAGGCCTCTGCGCTGACGTTGAGCTTGACTTCCTCCGCCGCCTTCAATGGGAGAGCCTCCTCGGGCTTCGGAGGCTCAACTTCCTCGTAGTCGAAGTCGTCTTCATCGTTGTCGTTCTCTGAGTCGATTTCGTCCCCGCTCTTCGAATTGGTTTCGTTGGCAGCCACGGGCTGGGCTTCCACTGGCTCTTCCTTCAGCTGCTGCTCGGGGGCTGCAGCAGCCTCTGCTGGCAGGGCCGTGCCATCGACAAGCTGAACAGGCGCCGAGGGTTCTGGCAGCGCCGTGGTCTTCGTTTCCGTTAAAATGGACGGCGCGCTGGCATCTGGCTGAATTTCCAGAGGAGCCGTCGTTGTAGGGACCTCCTCAGTGGAGGACTCGGAGGCTTTCAGGGCAGGCGTGGACTGTTCTTCGGTCTTATTGGCTTCAGCAGGAGGGCTCTTTGCGGTTACTGGTGCTGCCTTGGGGGGAGCCTTCGCCGTTGGCTGCTGCGGCTCCGCTGAGGTGCTTTCCGTAGTGGGGACGACTCCTGGTGGCTTCTCGGATTTGACCTCTGGCTTGGCAGTTGTCGCAGGGGGAGCGGCGGGTTTCTGCGCTGGCTTAGCTTCCGTGGCGTTGTCAGGCACTGCATTGGGATTCACCGGGATCACATAGGAAAGGTCCTTCTCCTTGATGAGAATCTTCTTCTCCATCAGGAACTCTTTATTGGCGTAGCCCCGGCGCCCGTTTATCTCGACGCCCCACAGCTTGAGGTCGCTGCCGGCGCTTTTGGAAAAGATACGCACGGGCGCATTGATGTTGAATGAGATTAGACCCTCGGCATTGGCGCTGTACTTCAGCTTGGTTATGCCCATCGAAATTATCTCTGCAACAACAAGAAATTCAAATATTTAAATCATCCAATTTAAGGGGAGCGGAGGCGACAAAGTTCGCCTTGCATACACACACACAGGCCAAGGTGGCTGTGAGTGTGTGAGTGTCGAAATGACCAAAACAATGGACAATAATTAATCAGTGATAGGCGAAAAAATTGTGTCAATGACTGAGTGGCGGCGAGGTTCTCGGCCCTGCGCTGTTGGCTGGTGGATTTTGCATGCGAATTTTGATGGTTGGAAGGAGAGGACGAGGGGAAGAGTTACTTTCACTTACGTTCACATTTTGGGTCGGCGCATAGTCTTTTATCAGACAAAGCCCACGTCGCTGATGGAAGACAAAAAAGTGTTAAGCTTATGGCTACGAATTTAACGAAATTAATTGAGAGCGTGTTTTGGGTTTTGTGGTTCGCGTGTGTCAGCCGCATTTTGCATTGTTTGCTTTGCACTCAAAGAGCCCCGACTTTTATTTATATATACAGTACTATTTTATTTTCAATTCGTTTCGTAGAAAAACCAGCTTTAGCTGAGTTGGCTTTTCGGGCAGCTGAGTCGGCGGGGTTGCCTTGGCGCGGCTATCGATTGCGAGCAACAAAATGTAACGCAGTCGATGAACGCGTTCGTTTTTCAGAAATAAATTCACAACAATAATTAATGATCTTAAAAAACAAATTTTACACAAAAATCTATCTGAGAGAGGTTCATTTGATTTATTCCTTTCTCTCTTTGATTTGCCAGCACAGAAATCGAAGATATCGATATCAACCAACAGCATTTAATTGGCGGTAGATTTAAATGTGGCTTCGTCTGTAACGAATCGTCACATCTCTTGAAAACTCGTTGCAGAAAGTCATCCATACAGTAGAAATTTAAATTTTCTTTCAAATTCGTTTTATTTCATTATCATTTTAAAATATAAAAGACTTTCA
Source organism: Lissocephala sabroskyi (assembly GCA_037075105.1). NCBI lineage: Eukaryota > Metazoa > Arthropoda > Insecta > Diptera > Drosophilidae > Lissocephala > Lissocephala sabroskyi. The sequence continues at coordinate 513 of JBAMCP010000594.1, read as the reverse complement.
GCTTCATTCCAGCAGCTGCTTACTCAAGCTGGTTCGATATTAAATATATCGATAGTGCAACAGCTGATTAAAATTTTGTATTTTTTAAAGACTGCTTCTTATTTATTGGCGTTAGCATTATTCTGATCTGCAACCAATAAACGGTTGTGAAATTTTAAGCTTAAGTACGTTTTTTAAAATATTTCAGTGAAGCTTTATAATACGATAGTTCTTCCCAGAGAAAGTTTAAAGGTAATGATATAAAGAAATATACAATTTTATTTGGGTGTATAAAATTAAAATAATTTGTTGCCGCCCTGAGAAATTGAACTATCGATATACCAAATGGCTGTCCTGCACGATAAGTGTCAGAGAAATATGCAGTGGGCAACTCTGTGACGTAATTTTTGTATTAACATATGTACGACAAAATTCGTGAAGAGGCGACGGCGCCTGTCTCCCCGACCATTAGTTGTTTTTAAATAATTCATTTCAAATTAATCAATATAAATTCCCTATCATCAAGTTGTACGT
>JBAMCP010000593.1:0-43588 GCA_037075105.1 Lissocephala sabroskyi | reverse complement strand
ACTGCAATGCTTTCCTTCTCAGTGGAAGCCCGGAATTATATCCACCCTAAAGGTAATACCAAGAAGGGCAGTTATTTACATAACGTTGATCTTCAACAGCATTCCCCACAGGGATTTGCTCCTGCCCACAGTCACGGACCAGCCAGCCATGGCCACTCCAACCGGTACAACAGAAGACTGGAGCACCACCGAAACCGCCTGGCAGCTGGCCAAGCGAGACCTCGCCCACAAAACGGCCGACGATTTTCAATCGCCTGGTTCCTATATTAAAGTTCCTACCTTTATTTTCCAATTAAAGCTTAGGAAAATTATCATTTAATTTTCTTTCTGCACAATCGGGAGCTGCGATCCTGTCGATATTCTTATGTGATGGCTTTGTTTTCCCAACTGGTCGCTTCAGACTCCCAAACGTTTCTAGTTCGTTTTCATTGCCTCTCTACTTTCAGTAGAAAGTAGGGCGATTCTGTATTCTTGTCGGGACTCTTGGAACTTTTACCCTAAAATTAAAGAGAGCTCGAATTTGGCCAAGACAATCCGGCTTAGCGAGAGGAATCGACTGCCCCAGCTAAATGTGTTTTGGTGCCGGCAAGAAAACCAATCACAGAACCAAAAGCGCCCCTTCAATTGGCATTGAGCTGGACAGGCTGCTCTTGTCGGCGGCGTGTGCCGTCGTCGCCGCCGCCGCGGCCATCACAGGCACCGGCAAACTGTAATTGCCGCTGAGTCTCTATGGAGTCGACCGTAATGATTCGCCAGCCGCCATTCGGCATTCGCATTTTGGTTTATGATGCCCAACCATCCATCGGTCGCTGCAGGCGATTCCATGATGGATTTGCAATTTCACGCCAAAGAGGCGAATGCCAGACTCGCTGGCAGTCAATCTGCAGCCGCCGGTTGGTTTAGGAAAGTCCTCTCGCCACTGACAGAGGCGGGGCAGCGGACAAGCTGATGTCCTTGCCCATTAGCACAGGAGAGCTCGCCACCGAATCGAATCCACTTCAATTAATGCGATTTTAAACGATGATAAACAACGCGTTTTTATTACCCACCAGCTGAATGGACTGCGTCCGTCGGCCCTCCAATGCCGTTTGTCCCTCTGCATGGCTAATTAGATTATGAACGAGTTGATTACCGGAATGCATTGCAAAATTCATTTGCGGAGGGCGAAGGACCCGCCAGGCCAATCAAATTGCTGTTCACATTTATCCAGGCTGCGGGGGATAAACAAAAGCAATCGCATAAATAGCTGCTCCCCAGACAGCTCCATTCTCTCGCTTTTGAATGGAAGAACAGAAGTCTCAATGAAAAGATCGCATAGCAAATAAATACAAACGGATTCTAGGATTGCTACAAAAGGCTGAACTGGCTTTCCTGGCCACTCAAGAGTGAAGTTGCTTAATAATCTTAAAGACGGGAAAGGATAAACAAAAGTCGCGCTACATGAAAGATTTAGAGGAAGAAATTTATGTTGATGGCTTAAGTAAAGTTGAGACTCCTTTCAGGACAGCTATAAACTTAAGAACCCAAGCCAAATTTAGTTAATCAGCTTCTTTTTTCGGTCTTCTTGAAGCGAACCCCTGTAGTCGATAATTGGCAGACTGTACTTTTTGTGAGCTCGCTAAAAATCTTGAGGAGCTTCCAGTTGATCAGAGGAAGTACAAACTGAAGTCACGCTGCATGAAAGATTTTGAGAGGCAATTTTCAGTTGATACTTCAACCAAAGACCTTTAAGTTGAGACTCTTTTCAAGCGAATCCCTGTAGTCGATAATTGGCAGACTGTACTTTTTGTGGGCCAATTAAAAATCATGAGAAGCTTCAACTCGACCAGAACAGAAGTCGCGCGAATGAAAGATTTTGAAATGGAATTTTCAGTTGATGGTTCCAACGAAGACCTTTAAGCTGAGACTCCTTTCAAGTGTAGTCGATAATTGGAAGACTGTACTTTTTGAGGGCTACTTAAAGACTTCAATTATATTAAACGGACTGGCGGATGGCGTTGTGGGGAAGTCGGCCTGCTTGTCCTTTCCCGTTTAATGAATTCCGGTGATTAAATCCCCTTGAACAACTGAAGGCTTTAGCTGGGATAAAGATCCATTGAGTTGGCCACTGGTCAGTGGACTCGTTGACTTACCTCCTCTCCGCCGTGAGGGCTTCTGCATGTGTGGCTGAGCATCCTTCTGGCTGGGCAATGGCCACCTGCCAGCCGAGCAGGCTGTTTAGCATAAATCTCTATACACAAACAGACACCACGCAGGCAGGATCAAAATGGGCTATTCAATGCCAAGTCGAGGCTAAGTCAAAGTCTATTGGATTTATGGATTGGCCGAGCTGTAACGGTAACTGTAACTGTAACGGTAACTGGGCATGCAAAGTGCAACGCCGAATCCCGAACGAGACGCGTTGGCCAAAAGGACTTGAAGGACTCGAACTCGAACTCTCGATGTTATTACGGTTTGTGCACTTTCCAATTTCTGCAACCGGATATGAATTTCCGCAATAAACCGTTGGCATGAGGAAGCTGCCTCCTCGTTTCCCGTGTGCCTGCCTCGGTGTTTGTGTGTGTGTGGGGGGCGGAGGCGGCGTCGTCTGTGTTTGGTACCGGAAAATACTTGTGACTCTTCATTTTCATCTCGGTTGACTTTTGGCACTCAAACTGAAAATTGAGCAGAAAATGCTATTTGCACAAAGCCAGCCAGCCAGGCAGTCGGGCAGCCAGGCGGCTGCCTGGGTTGCTATCGTCCTCGTCCTTGCCATGAACTTTCGGCTGCCGCTGTCCAAAAGTGTGAAAATGTTCTAGTCACCCGGCAATGGCGCCAGTGGCATTAGCCCCTCACCTTCCCCACCATCAGTTTAAGGAAATGCACATCCAACAGGCTTTCATATCCTTTGGCCTGGGCCAGAACTCATGTCCCCCCTGGTGGAGGAGACCTGGTTTTTTTTTTTGGGCCAAATTCGTTTCATGGTGTTTACATTTCGGTTAACAACATGTAACTCACTTATTGAGTTATTTGGTCTGTGGAAGGACGAAGTGGACGTCCTGCCCAAAGTGGCTTTGCATTAGTTTCGGGCCTCGGATCGATTGGGCGGCAGGCGGAAGAAGTCCGCTCGAAGGTGTTCATTCGGTTATCGGAGTATGGAGGAATTTCCTGGCAAATGACGGGGGGTGGAGGAGCAAACTGGATCGGTGTGAATATGCGGGTTTTTTGGCTTCTGATGTGTCGGTTTCAACGCCCCTGGGGGCTTCCAATGTCAGCGTCAGCCAACCGCTCTCCCCGCCAGGCCACAAATGTAATGCGATGTGGCGAGCAAAGGGGAGCGGAGGGCTGGGGACTGCCTAACGTTCCCAAAATGCGTGCGGTGTCTGCTACTGAATGCCAACAATTTCGGCTTACATGCGAGCCGAGCCACCTCCCCGTGTGTTTGTGTGTGCCGGCGTGTGGTCGTCGGTGAAGTTGGCCTGCCGCTCCATCGATTTCGACCCACCGTCGACCATTAAATTATAAATAGTTTCACTAAATGACCAACGCATTCGGGGCTCGGGTTCGGCTTCGGTTGCCCCACCAGCAATCCGATTAAATTCTTGTAATTAAATTGCCAAAATGTCCAAAGCTTCTGTGTGGGCGTGGAAGGGCCTTCATCCCCGGCGCAGATTTTATGGAACTCAACTTGGGAATTTTTAGTTATTCGATTCCTTATGAAAAGCCTGCCAAAAAGGCAGCGCTCTTTGGAGATCTTTGGTTGGTGTTGAAAGACAGATTTGAATCCCTAAATGAAGCCAGGCTAAAAAGCACGGTGCCTCCGAGTCCTCCCAGTTTTGGGGATCAAATAACCAGCTGGGGCTAAAGGCTCAACAGCACATCAGAAGTAGCAAGGGTTGAAGGGATCTGAACTCAGAACTTATAGGATTTGAATGTCTTGTTAGTCTGCTATTTGTTACTCACCAAATTTTAATAGGTCCAAGACTGTCTCTTCCCAGATGATGGTCACCCTTCGGTAGTCGTCTTGGAAAAGAATCTTGCTTAAGGCTTCTCACAGAAATTAACCAGGATTCTCGAGCATTTAAAGGAAATAACGAAGAGCAATAATAGATCGTGAGCTTCTTCATATTGATAAATACTTAGCTGTACTTTTTGTAGGCTCTACCTTGCCACTCTGGGCACAACTGTACCGACTTCTCGCTTAACATGGTCAATGTCGGGGCAACTGTACTTTCTTCGGTTACCTCTATAGCCGCTCAAACTTCAACTGTACTTTCCAGAATGCCGCTACCTCTACTGAACCACTTTTACTATTCTGCACACAACTGTACCGAATTGCTCAGCTGATTCCTTACCCCAATAGCCGCTCGAAGCACAACTGCAGTCAGCGGGGCTTGACACAATCATGAGAGGAATTTCCGGCTCGACGCTGCTGTTTAGCTTATTGAGTTACTCCAAGCACAACTGTACTTTGTTGAATTGTTTATTTTAGTTGCTATTTGCTGGACTCGTTCCATATCGCATGCAGGTTTCGTCGACAACGAACTTGTTGCTTGGACAAACTCACAGCCCGTTGCTGACGAACCCCGATTTCAATATGGATGGTAATTCGCGTCGATATCACTGCCACTTCACTATAATTCACACGCGCAGGGTTGCACAGACAGGTCCATAAAAAATACTTGAAAGCACCCACAATTCACTGGACTTCGCGAGCTGTCAGGAGTCACGCACTAAAAGTGTCCGACACACGTCAACAATGAGAGATTTGAGGCTTCACACACACACACACACGCGCGCATTCATCACCGCAGGATGCTAGCCGGCTGGCGAGTCCAGTTTGGAAAGTTTTTCCTTTCTGCTAGGACTTTGTCGCTGGGGCACTTTGTCCTCGGCTTCCGTTTCCGATTCCGATTCCGTTTTCATTTCCAGGCTGGCGTCCTGCACCTGACAGACAGCCAGCGACGCGGACTGCGGACCGCCGACATTATTATGTTGATTATCGGGCGGCTCCTTTGCATTCATTAGAGAGTCGCTCGCTGGGCTCGCCTGGCAGGAAAATAATATTCATATCATATTTTCCTGTGGCTTCACAACTTTTTGGCTCTTAGTTTTCGACCAGCCAGCCAACCGAGGTGTCCTCGGCTGCATCCGCTGCGTAAATCACAACAAGCGAGAAACTTTTGACACTTTACGGCGGCGGCAGTCTTATGAAATTGCAAAAAATTCCTCATCTTGGTGGCCCGGCAGCCACCCGCCCATTCGGCTGGCTTTGTTTTCGCCTTGGCCAACGCTGCGGTTGCCGCTGGGCGGGTTGGCTTGCTGCGTTTTGGACAAATTGAAAATGCGCTCGAAGGCGACAACAACGCCGCCAGCTAGCCAAGGAAGCCAGCGAAATGTGCTCCTTGCCGGGCCGACAGCCAGACAAATTTGGTGCGAGTGCCTGAAACGGGGGGGAAAGTTCAAGGCGACACCGGAGAAACTCAAAGGTCATAAAGTTGGAACACCCAACCAAGCAGACGATTGTATACCCTGAAGATGAGAGGATCCTTTTCGTCTTCGCAGCTGCTGTCAAGCAGAAGATCGTGGAGTCGATTGAAGCCTTGGGTTCCGGGTGATTCTGATTCTTTGGTAAGAAATGTTGATCGATTTTCGCGGAGGTCTTTGTCTCTTCTTTGTGTCTGCTTGGTAGTTTATTCATATTTCCCTTTGTTTTTATTTTTATGATTTTCTTTCATTTGTTTTGAAGCGGGAAAAGTTTTTTTCTTATTTACAATTCACTTTGGGGGGCAAACGGCAGACGGCTAAGAAAAGCGCACAGAGAAAAAGCAACCTCAAAAAATATCATAAATTTGAATTATGCTCCTGCGGAAATAAAAGAGGAAATTCAATTATCAGCTGACTGGGCTAAGAAAACAACAAAATTATCCCCGCCTCGCGCAGAAAGACCAGATTTTCCATATGCCAAAGGACCGCTTGACCCGGCCAACGATTAAGGCTGTCAGCCAGTCAATCGAACTGTCCATTGGCGATGCGTGGACGGGAGGAAAACCGCCATCTGCTAACGGGAAACTTTTCCAATCAACAGCTGGCTGGAAAGGACAAAGAATAAAAAAACGGAAAACTTTTTACCCTCTAAAGGACGTGAGTGTTGGTTGTGCGGGGGATGCGGTGGCTCCGTCAACATTTGGCAAATTGTTTGATGGATTTGCATGCTGCATACTTTTCGGCGCCGCTCTAAATCAAAGACGCCACGTCCCGCAAACTATCGAGTGCCATGTGATATGTTGGCTGCAATTCTGGCGGTTGACTGAAATTGCCAATTGCCAGCAGTTAGCTACAAAGCCACACACACAGCAGCCGGGGCACCGCAAAGCCAGTGGTCGGGTAGCGAGGCGAGTGTCCTGACAGTTGAAGCACAAATTTCAAGTTGTCTGTCAACTTACGCTCAATTTCATTGGCTGAGATGCCACAGCGACGGGGAGAAGACGCCGCCGCCGTTGAGCCATGGCGACCGAAACGAAGACCGTGAGCCAAATTGCCGCTGCACAAAGTTGTAAGCTTGAAACTAAAGTTGATTGCACATGCAACCGTTTAGCGGGGGCGGTGGCGCAGGGAGGCGTCCAGGACTCTGCATGTATTTAATTTTTTTCACCAATTTCAAGTTGCAACGCCTCCTCAACCGTTCTGCTCAGGAAGTTGAGGAAGAGGGCAGAATAAAGAGCTCAAAGCTTTACATTGAACAGAAGGAGACTCTCGGCGGGAAGTTCGGATCAAGTTTGCTTTCTGTGGGATCAGAAAAAAAAAAGCTTCTATTAAGATTCTTTCAGGTTCATAGAAAACAACAAAAGCCTAAGAAGATATTGAAACGAAGCCAAGTTAGGGAACCAAAGCAAACCCCTTAAGATTCTCAAAGCCTCAAAAAGAAATCCAAAGCCAGCTTGGCCGCTCTGCTTGGAACTGCAGTCCCAGCCTGTTGATTGAAGAGAAGCTTTTTTCTCAGAACTTATGGACTTGCCTGTCAGGATTCCTGAAGATTCTTTGACTTCCCTAAACTCACCTCTCACTTCTGCAGAGTATTTGAGGTTCGGGAGGTGCTGTTGCTTTTTGGGGTTACCTTTTGCCACTCTGTATTATTATCCAGCCATGAAATCCTTTAAGCAGTCGAAACACATGCATCCCAGGACAACCACCTCCTCTGCCCCGATGATGATGATGCAGGGGTCGGCGACGGGGGGCAGGCGGCTAAGGTGGAAAAGTTGTTGCCTGTTGCATATTTGACTTTTATGTTGCATGTGCCGTTGTCGTTGTCCGCCCGCCGGCTCCTTTGCTACTTACGATTTTTCAATTTTCTTAAGCTTGAAAAACTTGAAATCTGAGTTCGTGCCGGCGCCGGCGTTGACGTGCCACCCACCCCTTCGCCCCCTGTAAGGACTGCCAGACGCACCCAGCGACCCAAGCAGGCCGCCCTGCCCCTGACCCCGGCCAACCTGGATGAGGTTGCATTCCTTGTTTGGCCCTTGTCCTCGGCCCCGCCCAGAGCCCCTCCGCTGCCTCCGTCGTAATAATATGCGTCTACGGCAAAGCAGCAGCCACGCCCCCAACACCCACCCGCCCCCCGGCACTGCGTTGTTGTCTTGGCGCCGCCGCTGTCTTTGGCCGCCTCCCTGTCATCTTGATCTGGCCGCTTTGGTCGCCCGTCCCAGCCACCCAAGACGCAATTATGCGCCAGTAGCGATGCGGTGGCTCAATCTGAACCTCAACCCGGTCCGGGGCGGTGGGTCTGGGAAAGAAAAAAACGTTCAGGTTGTCATCGTTACACTTTCGTTGCTCGCCAGTTTGCCATCGGGGTTTTTTTTGCGCAGCTGAACGCTTCCAGGATCAGGCAGGCGTCGCTTGCCTCATCCTCGTGGCCGGCGTTGTCGTCTGCTGCAAGGAGAAAAACAAAATATTTTCTTTTATTTTTTGTTTCAGTTTTTTTTTTCGCTGTTGTCGAGTTTGTACAGTCAGCGGAAAATGTTAGCTATCAGATTTATTTATTTTATTCAGAAACTCCTGGACGGGCTTAGGGAAAATCGCAAGGGAATCTCAACGAAGCCAAATTAACCCTTTGTAGCTGGCAAAGGGGTAAGAGACGAATTGGCAGAGAGCGATGGGCGAGTTCCTGATCTTTCAAGAAGGACGCTTGACCAAGTCAAAATTTCTCCAAGGAACGACAGAGAAAATCAGCAGAAAGAAGTCCAACAAGGAACTCAATTTCTTAGGGACACAAAGGAAGCTTTTAATGAATTATTATAATTTAATACCAGCACAAAGAATCCGGTAAATCAGACTCCACAGGCCACCCAATGAAATTATAAAATGGCTGATCAAGCCACCCAGGGTTGCTCTGAAGGACCGAGGGGAGAAGGCTGAATTCCTGACGACCTGTCGAGCTGACGGGCTTTTTTTCTAGCCTAGATTCACGAACAGAAAATAAGGTAAATAATCCTTTCCTTTGTATCTAATAACAGTTTCAAATTAAAAGCTAAGTCCTTTAGATTTCCTCAGCTTTCTTTAGACCATCTTCAGCTCGTCTACCACTGCCGAAGTTCCCCTTCCGATCATCAGTTTTTTGGCTTCCCTCCTTTCAGCTCTTCTCTCCCTTAAAGTTATTTGAATTTCTTGGGGATCCCTGGCTCTGGAATTCATCAATATCCTCGTCTGTTCTGCACGTTTAGCGTCAAACTTGATTGCCATTTGTATAATTTAACGCCACATGCCCTTGCTGGCTCCCCTGCCCTGCCGATAAGCTTCGATGTGCTTTGTCTTTTGGGTTGTCTGCTCCACCGGCAGACGGTGGAGAAAGTCCTTTCTTATAAGCGTTGCCATTGTGTTTGCCTCACTTGAGATTTCTCACACATGCGGTCGAAACTATTTACCCCCACCAGCCAGCTGATGTGTCCTGCCGGCAGTTTGCCTCCATCATTCCGCCGGCAACATTATCATAATTTCATTTTGCAGGGTCAGGCGACGAAGGTGAAGCCGACAGAACCACCGACCAAGACAGAAAAGAAAAGGAACGCCGGGCGGCCAGGACGTTCGGAACAACAAAAATTATAAGCGGAAAACAAAGCGTCAACCAAAAGCAGCTTAGAGATATAAATCTCAATAATCGTTTATCATGACGACGAGGCGGACAACGGCTACCCAAAAAGCTAAGGACGACGAGGTCCTCGTCTCTCTGCCTCTCGACTACCTTAAGTTTTCTTTCGTCGTCGGCTGTTGGGTGGTTGGAAGGGTCTGCCTCAGAGCCTTGGCAAATTTGTATGCATGTTTGCATTTCAGTCGCTGTCACCGCCATCGAAGTCGACTTGCTACGGCAGAAGTAAAAAATTTCTTATATTTTAATTTTTCCTTTCTTGGGGTTCAATTTTTTACCCTTTTTAGGGTAAACGCGGCTTAAGGGTTTCTAAATCAGCTTGGGCCGGGTAATTTTTATTCTTTTTTAAGAGTTCTCAGCAAGAATTGCAGAAATTTGCTCAAGACTCTTTGAGAGCTTCAGGAGATTCGTCGTTCTCTTTTTCAAATTTGAATGAAGTCTTCAGAACTTTAAGAAAACTTCTATAATATTTAATTCCCTTTCTTGAATAATCAGGTGGCTTTTTTGGGCTCTTCTATGTGGGAAACGATTCTTTTTTTTTAATTCTTCCTTAGCTTTTTGTGCGTCGATTTTTCTTCTCTATAATTTCTAGTTTTCCTTAAATTTTTTCATTTGCATCTGCGAATTTCTGGTCGGTTTTTAATGGGATTCAAAAATGCCAACCGATTCCCCAGCCAAATGCAGAGTATTTTCACTTCGATGGGCGGATTCCTTTGTGTTTTATGGTTGAGATTAAAATTTTGTGCTTGCTTTTTTCTATTCCTTGAAATTTTCTATTGGCAGCCCACCCAACACCATAAGTCGCTGTTGTTCGTGTGTGTGTGTGTGTGCGTTGAGCTGAAGTCAAACATTTGCCAATGCCAATGTCGCCAGCAGGAAGCATTGACGACGCCAGGACGACAACGAAGCCAAAGTCGCGTCGTCTTCACTGTCTTCACCTTGTCTGCCCCACTGTGGCCAGGATAGCGAAGGAGTGGAGTGGAGGGGAAGGGGGAAGGCAATATCGCCTGCCATCTCATCGATGCCTGGCAATGTTCGATTTTTTTTTATTGTTGTTGTTTTTGTCTCTTGCAGCGTTTAGGGCATAATCAAGATGAATTTGTTTGTTGTCAATTTTACGGTTTAATGAAGGCAAACACACTCATCCGTCCGCACACACACACACACATTCAGGCCAGGAAGGGGGCGATACGATGGCTGGCTGGCTTTGCTTATATCAATTTTTTTTATGTTTTACGATCCCGCGGTCGCATAACCGTTGCCCGGCCAAACGACGGCGCCATCATCGACGGCTGAAGTCTTCATATTCGTGAGTTGGCACTTATGAGCACTTAAACTTGCCCAAGTACAGTAGACACCCGCTAAGGAAGCGGCACTGAGAAGAGCGTAGAGCCCAAGGCAAGGAATCGGGGACCTTGCTCGGTCGCCTTGAGATTCTTGGCTATCTTTGGATCCTTGGGAATCTCTAAGGCAAAGTCGGCAATCGGTTATGAAGTTCTGATAACTTCTCTCCTTTCTGGTTGAGCTTTCTGCATTCCAGAGTCCACTGATTTTAATGGAGATTCCATCCTCTGGTTTATTGGAAATCACTTACTAGATTTATGGCCAAATTTTGAGCTAAGATTTTTAATGGCTCACACGTAATTCAGTTGGCCGTTCAATGGAGTTCATCAAAATTTTAATGCGAGTCGTTGGCTTTGTGAGTTTTGCACTCGAGTCGGGTTTATAATTTTGCGAGATTTCCTTTCAGGGTAAATGAATTTTTTAGTGGGCTTTGCAGACGTACAAGGAATTTAGGGTTCATTTAAAGTTCAGGGATTCTGGGAATTCTTTTCGGGTCTTCTTTAGATTCTACCCATTTAAATTACATAAAATAGGAAGTAAGTTCGGCCTGAAAAAAAATCTTTAATAAATCCTTTCTAATGTTCACTAAAATTGCAACCTTATCCTCAAAAAAAAAAAAAGAAACTGAGAGAACTAAAAAAAGGAGCTAATTTATGCGGCAAATAACTCTATAAAAAGTGTGTATTATTTATGGTAAATGCGGCATTACGGTAGTATTTTTACCGTTAGTCGAAATACGATATAAAAAAGTGAAAACGAATTGCTCACCAAAGGCAATTAAATTTTTATTCCCTCTATTTTTTTGTGGACAAACGGAATTCACAGGACGTGTGCACAGTCAAATTGTCACCGTCCCGTCGAACACGCCGGCTGTGCGTGTGTGTCTGGGTGTGTGTGGGTGTGTGTATTTGGGTGTGTTCATATTTCATTGTTGGTTTTTGTGGTTGCCGCTTTTTGCTAAATGTCAACAATTAGCGAGCCCAGGCCTGGCCAGGCGGGGTGGGCGTGGCAGTTGGATTTGTAATTGGAAGATGGCAGAGCCTGAAACTAAAACCCGCGGCCCCAAATAAAGCCGACCATTAGATGCACTTTAATGCAAAATGTTTGCGCTTCATTTGAGCCGCGCGAGTGCAACAAAATTTTATGACCAAATAAATGCAAAGCCAAATTGGTAATGACGGCGGCGAGTGGCCGTGGCGAGTGGAGGAAATGGCCACCAAATGTTGCGGCATCAACAAGGAAATCACAGAAAATCCACTCGAAAAAAAACACACCAACCAATCGCCAGGCTTTCCAGTGCGCCCAGCCCGGGAATTCCTGTCCTTCGGTCGGGTGTTTTGGGCAACAGCAGTGGCAGCAGCATCATCATAAAATCAACGAATTGCAAAATTAATGGAATTGCAATGATTTTTTATGGTCAGTCGAGGAAGCCAATGGACGTTGTCGTTCCTGTTGTTGTTGCGGTGCAGCAGAAATGCATTTGGCCGAGCATCTGCCTGGCCCAATCCCCTTAGCCGCCCGGCCAGCGCCATCAACGTTTCAGGTTTGGATCCCCGGGCAATTTTCAAGGGGATTTTCGTGTGTGCCGGCCACCCGCGCGGTAATAGCCGAACCGGTCAATGGGTTGGGGCTGCGTCCCAGACACATTCGAAGCCATCCACCAGCAGCTGGTTGGGTAATTAACATGGCCCAGTGGCCCTCGATGGCATCTCACTTTTTATTATCATTCTATTAATTTGGGTGCGTGTTTCCTTTTTTTTCCTGCCACAAATTGCACGGCCACAACATGTTGCACGGCCCAGACAGACCGGCAAATAGGCAGGCAGGCACAGATGGAACGAGAGAGCCGTGAGTTTTGGCGGAGAGGTGAGGGAGTCGAGGGAGTTTGTGGTGAGTTCCTTTTCTTTCTCACGGAAGTGGCCCGGCAAAACACCAAGTCGAAGTCTCAAGGCCTCAGAGCTGAAGAGTCGTCAGGAGATCGAGGTAAATATGAGAAAGGAAGCTCACGAAAAGTCAGATTCCAATCTCTGGCTTAGTCCTGCTTTTAAGTCGTCCGACTGCCAACTTCTCTCTTTTACCTGACTGTCAAAGGAGAGTTCCAGGCTTCTGGTTAGTTTCAAGTTTATCCTTCTTACAAATTCTTAAGCCAACGGACAACTGAGACTACTCACAACTCTCCAACCCACGGAACTTCCTTCAATTCAAAACCCATTTGAGTTCTTCTTTCACATAATTTCAAATTTCCTGCTCACCTTTTGGGATTCCCACTTAAATCGTTAACCGTGTAGCTCCCTGCACGGAGGACTTTAAAAGATCCTTGTCTTCCTTCTGCTTTGCTGCTTTGGCGAGTCGTTCGGGAAAATGGGCAACTTTGGGGGTGTCAACATCGAACTTCATGCGCCGGGCAATTTGATGCCCTTTACTCACTTTTGTGGCCACCTTGAGGTCGTTACAACGCCACGCCCCCCGCCTCCCTGGTTGGGCCGGTCAGGTAGACGAAATGTCAGCTTCATGTCTCAATAAGCGACGGCGGGGGCGGTGGGTTTTTCGTGTTTTTCTATCGGGGGATTTTGCGATTCTCTTTTTTTGTAGTCTGCTTTTTATTTTTATTCTTTGCTGCTAACGAACCTCGATTGCATTTTTCACTTATTTTGTGATTCCTTTCCCGGCTGGCAAGTCAAGCGTGGCAGTGCGTAAAATACACTAAGTCTAGGACAGGGCGGGTTGCCTCTTTTAACTGCTGGTTTTCTATGCATGTGGCTGAGTCACCGTCACCATCACCGTTCCGCAGTCACCGCCAACTGTGTCGGACAGACAGACCGACCAGGGAGTCGCCGTTGTTGTCGTGGCGAAGACAACGACAGCTTCTCCCCCGCGGCATACGGAATGGCGACGACGACGACGCCCTTTAAATTTGTCGAATGACTTTCGAGGGGCGGAACGGCTGAGGGGGCGTGTCGGCGGGCAGGACGACAAACAGCACATTGCATAGTTTGGCAAATTGGTATTAAATTGGAAGGTTTGCCTTTTGCCGCATTCAATTTCTAAGCGTTTTAAGAGCCAAACGACTCCTCAACCGGCTAGAGATGAGCAACGAAAGCGAAACGATAAGTGACGACTTGTGGATTCAAGGAGTCCGGATGCTTAGGATCTTATGATTTCCTTGCCTACCGATCTAAAGATCTGAAAAGAATTCTTATAACCCCTCAATTAGTTAATTTTTATTAAGCCGCCGCGAATACTTTAGAATCAAGCCGACTTAATCGGATCTTTGCCTGCCTTAATTTCCCATTGCTTTGGGTTTTCCTGCTGCCAACTTTTTCGTGAAATTAAGTCAACTTGGAAAACGTAAGAATCTACCCGGTAAATGTATGTATGTGTGCGTGAGCGTTATCTTTGTGAACTTCCAACTTCAACTGCCTTGAAGTTGTTTGTATGGTGCCCAAAAAAGTAGGCAACACCTTCTGCCGAAGGCGTGAATTTGCCGTTCCGCCTGCGCGGGCTGAGCACGTAATTTGTTAATGATATTTAAATAACCTAAGCACCAGGCAGGCCTCCGACCAACACACGCACACCCACACACGGAACAGATGGCAGTGCATAATCAAAATACAAATAAACACAATCAGCAAGCAAAGGGGAGCGGGCGGGCGGTCGGCAGTCGGGCAACAAGTCAGCCAGGGAGCAGGGGTTGGGGCATATACACCCGGCTGAATTGCCGAGTCGTCATTTCCACTCCCAGGCCGCCGCCAGACGTCCCAGCGCCCCTTTGGAATGTTTGTCTGCCCGTCCTGCCGGCGGCGGCAGTGGCGGCGTCGGTGGCGACTGCTGTTTGTCGGTCGCTAATAACAATATGCATGTTCATAATGAATAATAATGATATATAGAGCATGCCGCCCTCCCCTGATCCAGGGAGTTGTTGGCACGCATAATTTTCACGGGCTCACCGCAGCCTTCGCCAAATGAAATTGAATGCCCCTTGCGGTGGGCGGGCTGTGGTTGACGGCTGGTCCGCTGGGGAACTCAAATTTCAAACAAAAGCCGCTTTGACATTCATTTTAGCGCTGACTCGGCTCATCCGCCAACAAAACAAAAAAGAAATGAATGAAAATTTCTTACATTTTTTTGTTTGCTTTAAGGGCGCAGCGGATTGTGTGTGTGGGGAAGGTGGAGAGTTCGGCGCAAGTTCATTAGGTTAATAATACAATTTGTTTTTCATGCAACAGCCCCAGGGACGGGCCTCACTAATTTCCTCAAATTAATAAAAGTTATGCGCGTTTTTTATTGCCCGACTTTGAATTGTTGACTCGGCACGGCTCCCGTTTGGGTGTTTAAACGGTCCCCAGTGATCAGGACCGGCGGAGGCCGCCAGAGGGACGGGTGTGGCTGTCGAGTGTGTGGCTGTGTGTTAATTGTCTCGGCCGAGGTGGGGGCAAAGCCCAGCCGACTGATGTCTCATTTACCCTACAGTTGGGGCCATAAATCACTTGCTGTGCGTGGTGGTGTGGGTGTGGGTAATGAGCCAAGTTATGGTCACTGCCGGGTTAATTGCCCCCAACCGCCAAACAAGTTTGGTTTACTGAAGCCCTTGCCGCCATTCGTGATTAGAAAGGACATCGATCTGTGGGACTATCGGTATGTAAATTAAGAAAACCTTAAGCAGCAAAAGAGAAGAGCAACCAAAAGCCATTCACTCAGGAAAATCTAGGAAGCCTCAGAAGAAAAAGAGAGGGAAATGGTTGAGTTGAGTTTTTGGTCTCTCAAGCCCATCAGAGTCTCATGAATCCTTTAAGAAACTTCAAAGCCGATTTCGCCTCGCCAACTCCTTACCAGTGGAGTCCCAAGGGACCTGTGAGCTGTCTTATGAATCTTAATGACCGCCAGTTGATTCGTTTGCCCGCCGATTCGCGAAATCGCCAAGTTATTGACCAAAAGACAAACAAATTCCGCTAATTAACTCAAAAATCATATGAACTCAACTTACCGAAACACCAACGCCATCGCTGGACATCTGTTGTCCTGCAAGGGAGGAAAAGGAAAGTTTGAAATTTACACTATGAATTTATCATTGGCTTTTCGGTTAATGGCAGGCGGTCGGTTGGTCGAGTTAATTAAGCCGAAGGTTCAGCCAAATCAAAGCCGAGGCTCTGGAGCAGATTGAAAGCCTGTTGATGGGCCACAAGGACAATCTGGTGAGGGGGACGGCTGTGAGGATGGATTCAATTTACAGGCTTATCTAAGGCCAAGCAGCTTCAATGAGAACGAGAAGAAGGAGGGCGGAAAAATGAATGATGGGCATAAAAATAAGAGGCGTGGGAGTTGGGGAGGTTGGGGTGGCTGGCGGGTGACTGCCGGAAGCCGGAAGAAAGTTCAGTGAGCGAGGACAAAAGATTTGCCGGCATTGCCGATGCCGTCGAGCATAAAATGTGAGTCCTCCCACCCGTCGACTGTCTGTCTGTCGGCCGATATATTCAAAGGCACACGCACAGTCGAGCACACACACACACGCGTCCTGGGGCACGGAGGTTTTCGCTGCTAACAAGCAAAACGCCGACGACTTTGGTAGGCTGGAGTTTTCGGCATTTTAAGGATGTCGCTTTTTACAAAACAGGATAATTAAATCGTTTTATACGCTTAGCGAAAAATGATAAATGTGCCGTGCTCATCCTGCCGCCCCCACTTCCTTGCCCGTCGTCGACTTCGCATTGACATCGTTTAGTCTGCCGTTGGGGATGGCATTAAATTTTCTAGTCCTGGATCTTCTTGTTTTCCTTGTACGCCGGCATAATTATCGACAGCCTGGCATATGTTGGCTTTCACGCAGGACGACTTAATCGCCAAGTGAGCCGCAGCTCCCTGGGGGTTGCAATCCTAAGCAGCTTTCCGCTTCCAAGTCAAATCTTTAATTTTAAACTTATAAGCTCGAGAACTCACTCCAGTTTCCACATATCAAGTCCTGCCGTTGCAGGACTTTCGATTTTATTTGATTGACACGCTAAGCGATTCCTTTGGCTTCCCAATTTGCGGGCAGGGGTAAATTAATTGCCTTCGAAATCCTAAGATGGCTTGGGTAACCTCAATTGCGGCCTGGCATTGACTGGCTGTGCCTCTTTGTCCTTTGAGGCTGGCCAGCCTGCTCAGCTGGTTGGTGACAGAGATTTGGGGCTTCTGGTCGTCGTCCTCGGAATTTGTGCAAATAATTTTGCGCATAATTTTCTCATAATTGAATTTCGTGGGTATTACCCGTCGTCCCCCTCACCACACACAAGCTTAAGTGGTTGTGCGTGTGTGTGCGTGTGTGTCAACTGTCATCGGTTTAATGTGAAATTGATTCGATTTTGGAATTCTGAAAATTTTGCCACAGACGATGAATTCAATTTTGATTGACAATTTGAAGTGATTTAATTTTTTCATGTGCCACTTGATTATCCATCGCCCGAATGTTCAGCCTATTCAAGAATGGATTTTCAAGGATTCTAATAAAAGAAAATTGAGGCTGAACAGACACCAGGAAGTTGAAGCTTCGCTAAGCTTGAATGGCCTCAAATGCAGCTTTGAATTCTTTTGAGTTTATCTATTTTATTTATAAAGAGAATTTGAGGAATCCTAAAGAAGTTAGGGAAGCAAAAATCAGTAAGAGGTAAGGAGCGTTTCATTTCCCTGAGTTAACTTGAAGAAATTCTGCCATAAACGGAATCATTCGATCCCCGAACTCCTCACCTCACCATTGATCAATCTTCAGGGAAATCTGAGCTTATAAGCAAGACCCAGAAAATGGTTTTTCATTACTTTAAACTTATCGAAAAATGTTGCGTGAGGTTTTACAATTTCTCCGAAAAGTTCTATGTGGCTTCCTCCCTTATGATTTTTGCCTTTTTTTTGCCAACTCCCAAACTTTTCAGGGCCCGAGTCCCAAAGTCTTAGAGACTAAGCGAGAATGGAGAACTGAGTGTCAAAAAAGCCCATAAAAACTCATTAGGTTGGCAGCTTTGCCGGCCCCTGGCTGGGACCTTTTTGGGATCTGCTTGCAAATCACCCCCGACATCTTAAATGCCCAACAAAACGTTGGCCAAGACCAGCGAAAAATAAAACCAACGGACAAGCCAAAAAAACATCGGCCAGCCAACCCAACAGGACCTCCTCTGTGAGGGCGGCGGCGGCGGCGGCGATGCAAAGAACGCCCAGCAGGCGGAGACAGAGAGAGAAAAAAAATAAACGCCGGCAAACAAGCAAGTAAATAATTCACTTAAAATCAAATAAAATTTAATTTACTTTCAACGGAAATGCACACTGGGCGGTGGCACTTAAGCCCCGGAACAGTCCAAGTCCAGCCAGCTACCGAGCGCCAGTGTCCTGGCGGCAGCCGGCACGGCGCTAAGGCTAAGCCAGAGTAACTAGGGAGGCCAGGGGGACGGGCCCTGGACATTGTCTTGCCGCCACACCCGCTAGACCCGGCAGACAGTTGAAGGACAGCCAGGAGGGGGGGACTCGGGGCTTCTCAAGTCACAAAGACAGAGAAAGGACTCGGGGAAAACAAAAAACTGACTGGCGGACCCGCGGACACTCGAGCAGTTCCACAGCCGGACGGAAATTTATTGCCAAGTTGAAGTAGACGCAGGTTAAGTTGTAGTTTCATCTTCTAACCGCTTGTCGCTGATGCGGGGCCGGGGCTGCATGCCTATGCATGACCCCAGCTCCTTAAACAAATAAAGAACAGTTGACTCAACCGCAGGGGAGAGAAAGTCTCGGTGACCGCAGGCTGGTCAGCGTGTATCTCATTTCATCAAAGTTGATTTTGCTCTGCTGCCCGTGGATGCTTCGTTTGTTGTTTATCCGCTGGGGTGTTGCCGTAGTGATCGGCAGTCGGTAGCCGGATTTGTGCGAGTGCGAGAATGCGCAGTTACCCTTTACCCTTTGGCCAGCTGCATTACTGCCCCTGGTGGGGGGCGGGGTAAACCATCACTTTGGATTTCTATTTCAATTACTCTTTTGTGCTTCTTAGTTTTTTTTTTGTTTTTGCGGGTCCTCTCGACAGCCGCAGGTGAGCTTTGTGTGCAGCCAACCGACCGACCAGCTCGGCATTTTCTACAATGGGAAATTTGCGAGCATAAAATTCAATTTACCACACAACACAGAAAGCGAGACTGCGAGGGAGGCGTCCGGCGTCCAAAGTAATAAAACAACTGGACTAAAGTTTAAACCTGTCCAGGCTTCTCTCTTTGCATTGCCCGTTGGTCGTTGTCATTGTCATTGAGCAAATAAACATTCGCATACGTCACCTAATCCGCTCAACAGCGCGACAGACGGACGAGTCCTGTGGCCGCTCCAGCGCCTCGCAAAGACAGTTTAATTCAATTGATTCCAAAATGATTTAAATATTGCCGAGCACACTCTTCGCCGGCTAAGCTATGCGACTGCCGCACGCCTTCCGGACAATTCGATGGGGATTTTCTGCACCTGTTGACCGACCCTGTCCCTGGCGTCGGTCCGGCTGTCACCTGTCGCTTATTTATTTGCCATTTTCTGTCTGTTTCTGTATCTGCGCTGTTTTTATCCCGCCCAACTCTTATCTTTGGGTTCGCTTTCTCCTTCCCTTTTTTCTCCGCAGGTCCTCGACAATTTATGTATTTTTTGTTCTTTTTTCTCTGTGACTTAATGGGAGCTCTCCTGTTGACGTTTCGTGTGGAGGATTTCCAACAACTAATGGCAGGCATTGGATTTGAAAACTTTTAGTTGACTTGTCACGACTTCACAGCCGATCAGAGCCGAGGGTACATTGAGCGAACCAGCGAGGGTATAAAATTAACTAATCATTTTTAGAGAACTTTACAGCTGTTATTTTGATCGTAAAGATCTCGCTAAAGTCAAAAGTAAAAGGCTCAAGCCTAGAGGATTCTTATCTTTAAAGAGAAATTCAAACCGAGCCCCAAAATTGGAGGAAAATTAAACTCCTACAAAGTTACCCTTGAATTATGAAACAGAGCATTGGACGTTTCCTATTAACATGAATCCTCCTCTCTAAGAGTTTCTTCTTCAAATCCTTTGTCCTCCTGTAATTGCAGCTGCTTAATAACTTTTTGTACTTGTGGAATAAAAATCAGTCAGTGTTTCGTCATCAGTTTTTCGATTCGATAGCCTTCATAAATTTTGTTATTTCCTTTATGTTAAGTGTATAAAATTTCTTGGGAACAATAGAAAAAATCATCTTCGGAATTTTAATGTAAGCAGAAGCCGAAGAAGCAGAAAAACAAGCAGACCAATTCATCCACTTAAACGGGCAGAAACTTTGTCATTTGTCTCTTGCCTGTCTCAGCCGAGGAGGGGACAAGCCGCGAACACCAACAACACCAAAAAAACTTCACAAAACTCTAAGCTCCATCAGCGCCCCAACGGCACGAGGACCAAAGAGCCAGCGGCAGGCGTGGGCGCCCTCGCCGCTGGCCGGGCCGTCGTGTAGTCGGTGTGTGTTTTTGGGCCGTAAGAGCAAATGCCAAATTAATTGTGGCTTAGAGTGTAAAAGACAAATATGAAGTTTTACGTTTGAGGTTTTACGGGCGGCCCCTCGCCCCATTTGCACGGGGCTCCCTCCGGTGTCCCTTTGGCCGTGTCTGGTGCAGTTTCGTCCTCGTCGTTGTTGTTTGTTTGTGTGGTTGTTTATTTGTTTGCGGTTTACATGCACACCCAATTTTGATGCCAGCTTCTGTCCATAAATTATGACAACCCTCACCCAGCGTTGGGCTGTGTTGGTTGGCGTTTTGTGCGTTGACCAAAAAGTGCAAATGTTTTGGAAAATATTTTCACTCCTCTCCCTTCTGCCCCAGCGTGTGTGTTTGTGTTCATCTTGCAGTCAACTGTTATTTGCATTTCCGGACGACAAGATGCATCCACACCCGGCCGGGCTGTCCATTAATGTCATCAGTATTTTGCCCCATCGGCCGGACAAATTCGGTTTGTCAATTGGTCAGTTTGTCTATCAAATTAGGCAAAAAATTGTGCTCTGTTTGTTTTACCATCGGCAATGGTTATACAAATTTGCCTATTTCGTAATTTGTTAGTTCCACTTACCGCCATTTTGTTTTTTGCTCTTCCCTCCATCGACCTGCAAAGGCAGAAAATTTGAATCAAGCGAGAAATCGGAAAGGGGAAAAGGCCAGGAGAATGGTTTCGGGATATTGTCAACTTTCATTCACCTCATTCTCCGTAACTGCCTTCGGTCTCCGTTCCCGTTTCCAACGAATTCTCCGATCATCCTTAAAGTCTTTAAAGAAGTTTCCATACAATCCTCTTTGTATTTTCTCCCTCCCAGTCCCTTAACAATCAATCAAACTCCATAGTAGTCTCCGTTTCTGTCTGCTTTCATTTCTATTCTGGCTTTCGAAAGTGTTTCATTTGATTTCAAATTTTGTGTTGCTCGAAATTAGGAAAATTTAAATTTCTATAAATTCAGCGGTTATTTCAGTTCTCTATACTCACACACGAATCTCGCAAAGCTTCGCCAAAATGTCTTGGATGCAATTGTAAGTAAAAAACAAAAAATCAAGCATCGCAATTAACCCGCCTTTCCGGTTAAACAGAGGAAGCCGCGTGTTTGTGGCTGGCAGCAATCAGAGGCGCCACAGCAGCCAAGAAGATCGGGAGGGCAATCCAAATGCCAGCCGCGTGGCCCAGGTCGTCCCCGGGGCCCCAAAGGCCTCACTGGCCGGTAGCTCGGCTGGCCTCAATGCGTTGGACGCCAGTCGGTTCCTGGCCAACCCCGGCCAAGAGGTCAGCCCCTCCAACGACTGCGTGTACATCGCCAATCCGACAATGGACGATTTGATGGAGATCATACAGTCCGTCACCGCCCAGCGAAACCAGACCAACCGCCGGCACGTGATCATCGTGGGCGGTGACGAGGATCAGCCGGCCAAGCCCAACGCCGAAACCACCGAGGCCAAAAAAAAAACGCCCATGGAACAGGAATTCGAGCACCTAGATAATGAACGAATAGCCATCGCCCGGAAGGTAAGCCTACAACCAACTTCCTTCCATCCTCTCATCCTCGCTCTCCCCAGCACTCGCGCCACATGCAGCAGGCGGCCTGCTCCTGCCTGAGGCACACCCTGCACTTGCGGGCCGTCTGCCGACCCATGCTGCCCGAGTTCTACGTCCGTGGCTTTTCCTATTTCTACAACCAGGCCCAGAAGAAGAGGCTCCTTGGCAAGCCTGCGCCGCCGGGGGCTGTCGACAAGGCGGAGAAGGAGCCGGTGGCCGAGGCGGACCCGAGTCGGGCAGCGACTGCGTTCGGATTCAAGAAATGCCCAGTGGCCTTGGGATCCGAGAGAGTCCTGCAGGACACCCATTCCGTGGACGATCTGATCAATGTGCGTAGCAAAGTAAAATCCACCTGCGACCTATTTGCCGAGCGTGTCAAGTCCGAAGGACATTTGGTTACTTTGCCCGGCATCGACAACAATCTGTCCGACCAAATGGCCGTCTTCAACAGCGGCGCCAATTCGTCCAAGTCGGAGGGAGCAGTGTCCTTATGCGGTGACTTCTTCACCCACTTCAAGCTAGACCCCCGTGGGCTGCCCGTGTTCCCACAGATGCCTAGCAATTTGGGTGAGGGAGGCACCGCTCGCTGCCCCAAGGACTTCAAATGCTCTTGCCTGCTGTGCGCCCAGGGCGACGACTCCCTGACTGCCGAGGTGGCCAAGCGGATTGTGGACAATGCGGTGCGTGGGGCCAGCATAACCACCGAGCAGCTGATCGAGGTTTTCCGGGCGCCGCCCTCGCCGCCTAGCAGCGGCGATGACAGCAGCTCGGTGACCTCGACGAGCAGCTCGAACTTTTACAGTTCCTCGTTTTATTTGGTCAACTTGGCCCACATTCTGCTCGTGATTGCCGCCCTGCGTGGATTTATTTAGGCCAGTCGGACAGACGGAAGCGTCCAGGAGAGCCCAGTGTAGGGATCAAGTTTTGCATCTCAGCCAGAATTGCCCAAAATTTCGAAGTCTCCGCATTTTTGTGCAGTGTCGTTTTCTATTCGAATATCAACATCATTTATTTTGTAAGCCAAAAGGCATCCCAGGAAGAATCCTAAATATATTTTCTACAATCAAATGAGGACTTCAAATCGGCGGATCAGAAATTCATTGGGTATTCGGGATACCAAGCGATCGGCAGGACCAACAGAAGAGAAGAGACAGAAAGAAAGAATCTTCCTTGATCGGTTTGCCTATAAACTTTAAATTTAATCCCGAACTCCAGAGGGTTCTTTGCTTATCTGTTTGGTGAAGTTACTCCCACCGGCGAAGCTTATTTGATTGGTTTTATGCGACTTGGGGGAAGTTTTGTCTGCCATCAAATGTTTTCTTTTGATTAACCGAGAAAGCGAAGCCGCACGTCGCCCCTGTAGGGTCGCCTCATTTATAACCAATTTCTTTGATGGTTTTGCCGTGTCACCCACTTGTCTCTGGGGGGCGACTCTCTTCGATTTTCAAGTACAAAATCATTTCGGTTTCTCTCAGAGAAGCAGCCGGAATATTTACCATAATGGGCGGTAGTCGCAGTTCCCCAAGGAGACACCCAAGCAAAAAAATCTAATAAACAAAGTTGAAAGCTGAAGGCAACGCACACGAGAGGCGGTGAAAATAATTTTACCAAAATCCAAAGACCCCCCCCAAAAAAAGAAAGTGAAAATGTAAAATAAATAAACAGCAATTTAATTCTTCACACAGCCACGCCTCTTCATTCTACAGAAGAGGCTGAGGGTGGCAAGGAGACCACTAATAATCTGCCTGGTGGCCAGGAGGTTTGAGGCCCTCAACAAACAACCAAAAGCAGAGCCATTACCGAGTTCCGCCCAAGCCCACGCCCACCTGTCGTTGGGTCCCCCCGACTTTGAAAATTGTTTCAAGTATCCTTTTTTTTGGGGCGCTCGAGGGTGGCGGAGGGCTGACTTCACGCTCGAAACTTTTCGCCAAATGTGCTGTGAAAAATTCCGAAGATTCAGGAGAATTGCAGCCGCCGGCAAGCAGCCGCCCCAGCCGACACCCCGGCCCCCCATCCGGCCGTCGACGCCGTCATTACCCAGCCTCCCCTCGGGCAAGAGCAGCAGCAACCGCAGCCGAGCAGCAGCAGGAAATGAAAATCAAATAT
Organism: Lissocephala sabroskyi; assembly: GCA_037075105.1. NCBI lineage: Eukaryota > Metazoa > Arthropoda > Insecta > Diptera > Drosophilidae > Lissocephala > Lissocephala sabroskyi. The sequence continues at coordinate 19,983 of JBAMCP010000593.1, read as the reverse complement.
GCCAACATTTTCGGCAGCCCCCAAAATGAAAGGCGCCGAGCAACAGGCAACGAGGCGTGCCCAACCACCCACCGCCCACCGCCCACCTTGTTAGGTGAACCAATGTTATTAACAGTTGCCCAAAGAGCCAAGCCGGCGTTGTTGCCGGAGCCCCGGCACTGATTCTGACACGACTTTTTGGTTTTAGGGTATTTGTCTTTCCACTTTCTTGGGTGGCAAAGGAGCCGCTGCTCTCAGCCCAGTCAAATGGGTTGCAAGGGGCTCATTTTGTTTTCGGTTTCAAGACGGTTAAGGCGGCAGGATGAGGGTCGTCCTTAGATCCATATTAGCACGTGCTAATGAGCAATTTTGTAAAGTGATAACATTTTATTCCACTTTTGTGCATCGCTGCAGGGCGGTAAACAGGAGGCCACACGAAAAACTCAACTTGTCTCAGGCGAAGGGCGACGCACACGCCGCCCCCGGGGCATTGGCTGTTTGGGGGTTTCGGCCCGAAACTGATGATTTTGGCCATTCGTTTAAGTGGTTAACTGCACTGCCAGGACTGTAATGAAACCGACCAGGGGTCCCCGGGTCCAGCACGTGGCCGGCCTTGATTAGCGTAACCCGAGGATGTGGACAGTGGAAGGCACCGAAGCGGCGAAAAGTGGAAATTGAAATCCACCCAAGCCGGACAATAAATTAAAGGCAAAACGAGTAACCAAAATGAGTGCTTTTAGCTTATAAGAAATCGAGATGCCCTTATCTATTGGATCCTGAAAAATAAACATAACCTGAAAGTGGATTTCTGGAAGATTTTGTCCCAAAATGTTGCGGCGATTTCTAGAGAATTTTGAGGGGTCTTGAAAATTAAATAAATTCGTTTTGGCTTTCATATTTTAGATTCCTTCTTTGATTCTCCAACCAGTATTTTAATTTCTGGGGAACTAATTGTAATTAGCAATTTTCAGAGATCTTGTGGAAATGTGTGGAGCTCGTAAAAATATTGAATCTATAATTTTAAGACTTCTCTTTAGATTTTAGGCTGTAAGAAATCTCTGAAGATCAACAAGAATATTGGGAGCTTCTAAGTTAAACAAAATGTGGGATTTTTTTCAAAGTTCTCAGATTGAAACTAATAACTGATTTAAAGATCATTAGCAAAACTCTTTGGGAAAAATAAAACGGAAGTCCCAGTAGAAAGCATCGATCTTCCAGCTTCTAAGGAATTCTCAAATTTTAACCGATTCTGGTCTTAATATCAGAAATCTTAAAATGCCTCTCAAGTTTTTGATTCGATCTTCAAGAGCATTTTAATTCTTCGCCTTTCTTAAGTCCTTATTTCTTTTTAATGATTAAACCAAGAACCTCAACTTGGCGTCTCATTTTCCTGCCTTCCATTGGCAGGCCTTCGGCTTGGTTGCCGCGGGCTTTATCATTTTTATTTCACGCCAACGACTTCATCAGAATCCGGGCTGAGCCAGGCCCGATTTTCAATTACCCGAGAAAATTTCTTTAGAAATTTTAATAAAATTTCGTGTCGCCCCGCCGAAAGGGAGCCCGTGGATATTTTAAGGAGGTTTTTTTTATTCATATCGCTTGGCAATTTAATTTGTCATCAGCGTCCACATCAGCGCCTTTTATCGCATTATTTGTTTACTTTGGCCCGAGGGTGACAAGCTGCCCGCCCCGCCTCCCCCCCGCCAAACAACAAGCTGTGAAATTAGAGGAAGCGAAGGCATTAAATTTCGGCTACCTGATGGGGATTTTTTCGGGGGCGGATGGATTGGGCGGAGGCGACCTTTGTTTGTTCAGGGCTTCGCCTCAGATTGCGGGGATATTATTATTACATTTTAATGATGTTATTGTGCACGATAATGTTCACGAGTGTATCCATTAGAGAAACTCAATTATGATGCTCATTACCGCGAAGAATCTCAGCGGCACTTCAGCCGCCACCCCCGAAGCCCCCGGGCGCTGGCAGGTGGGCAATTCGATTGCCAGGCGCATAAATCAGCGCTCGACAAAAGCCGGTTGGCAACTTGAGAGTCCTTTTTGCCTAATTAAAATAATCCCATGAGCAATTTCTTTCCCACACACACACAGAGTGCGGCTAGAATTTCCGTCTTGATGTCTTCATAAATGCGATTGCCGAGTTGAAGGAACCGCAAGCAATTTAACTGGCCAATTCAAATTGTGTGGCAGGCAAATTGAACGGCTTGAAAGCCGAGAGGAATTTTTCAGCTTGAAAAGACAAATCGCAATCGAAACTCAAGTGTCTATAAATTCCAGCAAACTAAATGCTTGTTGAAGGATTTGTTTTTAAGGAAGAGTGACAGAAAATATTAAAGAAAGTGTTCTGATTCTAAATTAAATAGAGTTTTCAATCTTGAGACCTCAAAAATACACAGAAAGTCAGGGCGAAAAATCTTTTATGTGTTTCAATATGAAAATGGGAACATGGCATTTTTTTGGGATAATTTTAATTTGATGAAAGCCAAGACAAGAATCGACGTCTCCTGATAGATCCTCTCCCCCCGATCTTGAACCAAAAACGAGGATCCTTCAACTGCCCGGTGGATTCTCCCTCTACCTGAATTAACCCCGGCAAAACTGTAAACTTTCACTGAGGATTTTTGGTCTCTCGGCTGCTTTCGCTTTATGCAAATTATGATAAATAAATAAATTATAAAGTTTTGTGTGTGGTCGTGTGTTCAATGTGGGCAAATGAATCGAATTAAGCTGGCCAGCAGGAAAAATTATGAACTAATTAAATTAAATTTTGGCCAACCCACAGGCCAACGCTAACCGGACTTTGATGGATGGCCGGCCGACGCCGTCAGGGGCGGAGACCACTAAACATGTGTAATGGGGACAAAGGAACTTCTGTGGGGCATTTTAAAGGGGACTGGACTCGGTTGATTGGCTGATAATAAAGTTTGCCCGATCAACAAAACTTCCAGGGCAACAATGAAACGGGCGACGCTGCCGGGGGTGTGGCATTGATTGAGTTCCAAAGGACGGACAGACGGCCCATCAAAAAGCCCCAGCATATAAATCGAATTATTTTACGCAAAGCGAAGCCACCGCCAGCAGCAGCAGCGGCCACCAATGCAATTGTTATGCTGGCCAGGCCGAGAAGGCGAAGGCAGCGGCGGCCAGGGGAGTGCCATGTTCTGGGCACTAAATAATGCAATTTAAAAGGGGCCAGTGGGGGCCGGGGGGCGGCCTAATTACATTAAAAGCGATACAAACGCCTGCCAGGCAACGCCAAAGGGTCCTGGCCGAAGGCGCGCCACCGGCCGTCGGGGCTCTTAGTTTGCCGCAAAAAAACAAAAACAAATTTGCCACAAATGCTGCCGATGGCAATGCCAGACCAAAGGGCTGCAATCGATGGCGGTTAAATGGGCGGGGCTGCCGTAAATTAACAGGCAGCTGCTGGCGACACAACCACAGACCGTTTGAACCGCTAGAAATTCTTTCAAATGAGCACAAAAACAAGTCGGCGGCAATTGTAAATATCACGCATACGCCGCATTGACAGCGGCCCTGAAAACGCCAGCCACCGCGCTGACAAGACGATGGCCGCCCACGGAAATGGCAAACACGACGACATATGTAAGCCAACCACACACACACACACACACACACGCACACACAGCTTGGCTGAAACAATGCAACTGTAAGTGCCACTGGGCGGGGGGAGCGGCTGAGATGGCAGACAAGGCAAGGCTAAAGCCGCAGCAGCAGCAACAGCAACAATAAAATGCTGAAAAGTTTATTTCTACTTCATTTGATAAAGTGCGACTCGGCAGTCGATGGGGCGGTTGGTTGGTTGAATGGCTGCTATGGCATACCGGATGCGGTGGCGGATGCAAGTGAAACCCCTTTTGTTGTGCCACACACACTGGCAACGGAGAAACGGAAGTTGACAAACGTTCGACCGCCCCCCAGATGACAGTTTGCCAGCCACCAGTTGAGTCAGCCCAGCGCCGGCAAGCGGAATCGTAGGACAGTCACAGCCACAGAGCCAAGGTGGTTCCAGTGGAGGCTTCCCCCGGGCGAAGGCTGCCATTGTAACACGCACATTTCCGCCAAAAACTGGCAGGCAGTCAGCTCGTCGGCCCGTCTGTCCGCTCCGCCCGGTGTTATCAGTTGTATCGATAGCCAAGTTTGTCGACGTTGCGTTGACAGTCGAAAATGTCTATCATAACTTTTGTTTATGCGCCACTTTTGTCTTTTCCCCCCCGACCAGCTACCCAAACACCAAAGTTGCTCCTCGGGTTGCCGTTGTTGTTGTTGTTGCGTGCGGCAACAATTCACTTAAAAGCTGCTCTTGCATACAAGCTGCTGACATCCAGCGATCTAACCAGACAGACACAAGACAAAGGATAAACCAAAAGGAAGTAGGTTGGGCGGGAGAGGGCCAGGCAGTCGACAGGACAACAGGGGACGGCCCGGTGAGTGGGGCGGGGGGACGGTAAATGCTTTGTTTCCCATTCATTTTATTCATTTAGTCGAGAATACGCCTGCCCTGCCTCCAAATTGAAATCCTTTGCAGTCACTTGAAGTCTGAATGCTCAGCTCGGAAATCGAAATAGCAGAGCGTCGTTCTGGTTGGGGAGTTAAGGGAACTAAAGAAAGAGAAACAAACTTAAAACTGGAAGAGCCTGGAGGAGGCTCAGGAAATCGTTAGAAAAAGAAGCAAAGCTTGGAGAGTTAGGAGATCCTCAAAAACGCCTTTGTAGAATTTCAAAGAAACTGGCAAGATTCGATAAGAAGATATAAAACCTTTAGCCCCACAACAGATCTATGTGTCTGGGGTTTCTATGTGGGAGTACTGGAAATCTTTCATTATAAAACTGCCAGTAGTAAAATTAAAATTAGACTGAAACCTCTTCGAACTCTCGAAGCAAAGAATAGAAGAAAATTCCTGTGAGATTATTAAGTGCCAAGATCACAAGATTATAAGTATTTTGTAGACAGGTTTCAGGTCTCAATAAAGAACTGAACAGAAAAAGAGATCTTGAGATTATAGGGATGAGTATTCATGTCTCAATTAAGAACAGGATTCTTGAGATTTTTAGCATGACTCTTGACCTGAAATTGAAGCCTTTGGAAGAGCAACTTCTTTCTCCATAATTTCTCTCCTAATATCTCCATTTCAAACACCCCTAAAGTTCTTTAATGAGACAACTGAATGGTATAAGATTTCAAAGCCCCCCCAAAGATCTTGAGTGAGCCGACTGGTTCAAGATAAAAAGTCTTTGTCTTTGAAATTCGAGCTACCGAAATCGAAGCAACGCCGATCGAATTCGAAGCTCCCCCGAGGTCCCTGGCTGGGAACCTTGATTGAGTCGCACCCCTCGCCCCTCTTCCCTGGCGGGGAACCTTGATTTGGACACCAACCCATCTCTGTTTTCCAGACTGCCTGCCTGATTCGGTGACTGACTGACTGATTGTAGAGGCCTCGTGGCCAAGCCCCGCTGCATGTTGCATTTGGTTTGGGGGAGGGCGAGTTCTACGTGGGGCAGAGAGGGATGGGGTGGGGTACTTATCTTGAAGTTAAAAGGCAAAACAGCAAAGCAATTTTGAAACGGCCCGCCCAATGCTCTCAACGCCAGTGAATTTCGTTTGCAATCGACCGTGACTTTTTCGACAAAGCGACAGTTGAGCAGCCGAGCGAACGGATGAGCGGTCTGTCCAACTGTCCAGCTGTCTGGCTGTCGGTCTGCCCTGTTTAATTGTGCATCGAGAAAGGTAGGCAAGAATGCCAGCAGCAGCGCTGGCGACGTCGCCGTCGAGCAAAACGAGACTGGCAAATGCCAGGTCAGATTTTTGCCGGATCCGGAGCGCCAATCCGTCGGTTGGTCGGGTCGGGTTGGCTTGCTTGTTTGATGCTTGAACCTCCCACGGTCCGGTTGGTGGACTGAATGACTGATTTTTGGCTCGTTTACGCCGCGCTTCGTTGACTGAAACTGAAAATAATTCAAGCCCAAAAATAGGCAGCTGCTCTCGCAATCGCGCCGCTCTTCAGCCAAACAAGAGAGCGAACAAAAAAAACCAAAAAGCAATCACCGCAAAAGTTCATTACGTTTGCATACCGCTGGCCAAACAATTGGCCAACCCCCCTCGCCTCCCCCACGCCCACAAACTCGCCTTGTCTTTCTTTTCCTAATGCCAGGCCAATTAGCATTTGGCTGGCGCGGGCGGTGTGGATGATTTTGATTCGATTCCCGGGGATTTTGCTGGTGTCTGCAGGCAATTAAACGGCATTTGTAATTGCTGGCTCAGCCAGGTGCTCCGAGAGAATCTCCTGCCCCGCCGGCTGCTCTCTGCACACAAATTGGACGGGCCCCAGACGCTGGCTGACATTTAAACATTTGCTCGGGGATCAACTTAAGTGGGCAATTCGCATTTGCTTTTTCTTTTGCACTCCGCCGACCTGTTGGCCGTATGCAGAGACCATCTTGGAGCTCGTCCTTTTTGGCGCTGGCAACGGGTTGCCAACTCACCGGGGCCCTGGGGGCCTCTTGCAGCGCAACCTTTACGAGCCGCTCGCATCACTTTAAAGACACTTTGGAGATTTGGCCAACACACACACACGCGAGAGAGAGAAAAACCGAAACAGGCAAATGCGATGGCTGGCAACACGGATCATTTGTTTTGATGGCCGTCTTCAAATGGCAAATCGAAGATTCACCGAAGGATTCAGCAGGAGGTAACTGTGTTCTGGCTTTTAGACTCACTTCGGTTCGCTTGGCTCGCCTCTCGCAGTTTGGTTGATTGAATTTTACAACCAACCAAAATCGAATTGGGCGACTTCGGGGATTACAAGGATTTTGTGGTCGAACTACAGAAGACAAGGCAACTCGTGGGCAGTCGACTAATTTCGATATGTATTTTACGAGCAGAATTCATAAGTTTAGGTAGGATCACTTTTGGCCATAAAGGAACTTGGATATTGAAGAGCGAAAGGGAAAAAGAAATTGGCAGGGGTAAATTAGTTTGGAAATTCCTTTTGGTTTCTTTTCTCCGATTTAATTTGGAATGAGTAAGTTGAGAAGTTTTTAGAATCAATTCAATTCCAGAAGAGCAGATCAGAGAAGTTCCCTTTCTCGTCTTAAGGAAGTTAGGATTAAATAAGAAAAAAATTAACTAGGACTTTTAAATTTTCATAAAGACACAAAGAAGATTTCTGTGAATATAAATTTAAATTCTCTTCTGCTGTTTTTCTTGGATTACTTAATAAATATTGAATTAAATTAATATGTTTAGGATGTTAAGGTTACGATTCGCTGTATATGGGATTTTTGTATTCACAGATGGTTAGGAAACTTTACGAATTGCAGACAAAATCTGACGAAATTTATTCCCTGGTGAAAGATATTAAAATTAGGAGGTGACCCTCAATCAGCCGAACTAGTAATTGATTCGACTTGAGAGCTTAGATTTTGTGGGTATAAAGATTCTGAATTTGCGGGGTAGGCACTTTTGGTTCTATGATTTCTACATCGGTTAGTTAGCTTAATCCTTTCCAAATCGGTTGGATAAATAATAACACTATTAAAATTCACTTGAATTGGTTCATTTTGGCTGAAGAACGGTCGACGCCTCAATAATTTAATATCTACCAAAATGTTGCTGAATATCTTTCTTCTGTTTTAATAAAAAAAAGAGTCTTCTATACTCGATGAATTCTTTAACGCATCTATAAGATTTTCGTTCTTTCAATCTCTCTCTAAAATAAATATTTAGAATCCCATTTTTTGATCGGAATAAAACTTCTTAGCACTCTAAAGAAGTGCTTAGCTTTTACATATAAAATATTTTTAGATTTACGAGTCTTTATAAAGATTTTAAGATCAGAAGAAATTTAAAGCACTTTACAAATCAAGTTAAATAATAATTAGAAGTTCTTTTGGTAGTTTTAAAGGAACAGTATTCTCTGTATTCTCATATCTGAGGCTGCAGGGAGGATGCGTCTTAATGGATATTCTGGAGCCGTAATTTTTCCTGAGAGATGCTGAAAGTTCCCCTTTCCCAGCCCTTCAATCTGAAATTATCTCCGCTGCTTTATAAGCTTGTAAACTTCTTAATTTCTGTGCTGTGTTTGTTCTCCCAGTTTCCTCTCTATTAGCTCTCAAAGGCCGTCAACCCCGCCAATTCCACCTTCCGCTTTATTATAAAAAAAAGAACTAACGAGATCCTGTGACCGTTGCGACCCATCTAATCAGCCCGCAGAAACTTCTGGGAATACCAGAAACTGTTCGCTGGCAATCAAAGCGAAATGAACGGCATAATTGATGAGCTCGAAAACTTTTTAATAAGCTTGGCAACCCACACCGAAGCCCGGGCAAGGGTTGCCATCCTCAACTCGGCAGCAGCGGTCTGGCCCAAAATGGGCTTATGCGGGGCCAAAACGGAGGACCAAACTTTCTAACACAGACCACCTGTTACCGTTACCGTTACAGTTACCGTTACCGCATTTGGACACACGGGGAATTCGATGTGACAGGCGGGTCGAGGGATTTGCGGTTGGGTTTTGTTTTATGGGCGGAGAGCTGGGAGGGATTTTTTCACTTACCGGTGTTTGGATGCGAGATCATTTTGGGTTTGGAGATCGTTGGGTTGGGAATTTTTGATGTCATCTTTTGAGTTTTTTTTTCGCTTCGAGGTTTGCGGAAGCTTTGAGTTTTGCCATATGGAAAATTTAAGGTTTCTTTTGCTCGGGATTTCTCACTATGTCACTTGAAAAAAAATAAACAAATAACGGTAAAGATATTGTTTATGAGAATCGCACACGCACGTTAAAAAAAATTATGAACTTTGTGGATTTTCATTTGTTGCTTTTTGTTTGGGAAAGGCGCCCAATTTCCCCCGAGTTTCGGGGGAAACTCCGAGCTGCTGGTACTTCCGCCTCGAACGTCGCGCTTCGAATGAACTAACAGTTGTTTTCCCGTTTATAATGAAAACTTTTTGCGGGCCAAATGAGAAGCAACAGCGCCGACGACCGCAGCAGCGACAGCAACGGCGACGCGTCGCTTTCCAACCCCCAAAGGCATCGACGCCAGCGACACGGCCACAGTAACGGCAACTGCCGAACAACCGGCGCGTCGGCCCAACGAGCCAACCCACGAAGCCGAGGCAGCGACAACGACCAGCAGCAGTCGCAGCCGCCACACAGCCACAGGAGAGCGAGCGCAAGTCGGGCCGTTCGGGTCCGCAAGTCGTTCGGGCCTCCGCCTCCACAGGCCGACGAAAGGCAAAGGCAACAACAAAAAATCACTGTCACGAGCGTTGGCCTCGTGACGGCGGGGAAACTGGCGAGCTGCGCTCAAGCGGAACATCGTCAACGGCAGCGCTGCTGCTGGCGGCGGCAGTGGCAGCGACGCAGGCTGAGAGCAACAACGAATCTCAGTCGCTGCCTGCCCATCTGCCCAACTGTCCGATCGTCCGGGCGGTGCGTGAAAGTATGGAAATTCATCATTTTCATTTTCAAATACATTTTTTTCATACCGAAAATGGCGGGCAGCCGGGCAGACGGACAGATGGCAAGGCGAGCAGACAACATAAATCTGAGCCGTCCTTTTTCACGGCTAAGCGGCTTTTGCCTGCACTTGGCAGCTCGGCCCGATCAAATTGGCAACACACAAGTCTTTACCAATTTTTTTGTGCGGGCTTTTCGCGTTTGCCCTTTTGCCTGGGCAGCGAGTGTGATCGCTGGCACCCTTTTTGATTCACCTCGTCGGCGCACTGTTGCCCGAGGGAACCCAACAAACACCGACGACCGACCCACTTGACACGCCTCAATGCACTTTCAACTCGACGGTGGAAAAACTCGCCGGGGTCGCGCTCGTTGTTGGTTGACTCGCGCGTGAGTCAGTCGATGGGCCAACGATGGTTTTGGTCAAATTGAAAACTAGCGCCCGAAAGCAAAAACCAACCCACGGACAAACGGACAGATGGACAGTTGGGCAGACTGACTGACCAGCGAACCGACCGCGAGCGGAAGTAGCGCCCCCTTCAATGTGAGTGCTTTGGTTTTTTATATTTACATTTTTTTTTCCAGCCTACAAAGACGGCCGAGGGTGCGGACAAAAGTTTAGAATATAAATTCCATAAAAATCCTGAAACTTTTTATAGATCAAATGCGAGTAGGTCAACCCAGCAGAGGAAATTTAAAGAGGAGTCTGAAATTCGAAGAGGGCATAGAATTTATGTTCCTTAAAATAAATTATAATGCTTGAGATTCAAATGCTTATGGCAATTTTCCTATTAAGAACAAATTTCCTCCACAAACACTCAATTCCTTAAATCCCAACCATCCTCCATTATCATATCTTCAATGATTTTTTGAAGCATTTAAATATAATTGAAAGAAAACTTAACTTCATTTGAATTCCATTAGTTTAACTCGGCAACTCGGCAACCCCGTCAAATTTATTGTTCTTGGAAATCAAGAAATGAATTTGAATAAAATCAACTTGAAAATCAGTCGCCACAAACTATCTAAATTTTCAATGGGAATTTCTTACTTTAAGTTTAGCTGAAGTGACCCTAAAAATCAAATAAATTTTATGATAATCATATTTTCATTTTTCTTTGCTCGAAATTACAATTTTCATGTTCTTAGCAGGCTGACCAAAAGGATGGCACCCCCCCACCCCACCCCCACGACAAACCCACGCCACTGAATTCCCATCCAAGTTTATTGAAGATGAACTGAAGCTCAAGACGAATGCAAACATAAGAAGACAGCAAAGGGGGCAGGGCGGCTGGCCGAGGGTCAATCCGACCGACTGGGCAATTGAGCGGGGACTCAGATTTTGATAGACAGTGGGCGGTGGGCGTGGCTGGACGTAACGGTATTTTCTGCATTGGCCATCAAATTTATTTGGCCCAATGGAGTGACCTTTTTTTCACCTGAATGTTTACTTTTATTTCATTTCAGTTGGCTTTCTGTTGCTGTTGTTGCTGCCGGTGTTGCTGCTGTTTGCTTTGTTGTTGCTGCCGCCGCTGCTGCTGGTTCATAAGTTTTGTTGATTTGCCTGGCGCTCACAAACAAATGTCATTTCGTATAAATTTGTTTTTCTGTTGCTGCTGCTGTCGTTGTTGCTGCTGTTGCTAGGGCCATTGTTGGTGCTGCCAGCCGAGTGCCGTCATAGTCAATAACCCAAACATAATCATAAATACTTGTAGCTACAGTAAACCCAACAGTCAGTACGCCAGAGTGCACAAAAACAGCAACAGCAGCAACAACGGTCGCTGTATCAGCAACAACAGCAACAATAAACTCGAATTGTTGTTGTCTATTTGGTTTGACCATTGCCAAGGGCCGAGGCTAAGGCCCAGCCCCCAACCCTTGGCCCACTGATTGGTATCGTCGATGGGCCACCAGCAACAGTAGCGGCAGCAGCAAAAAATAAAACGAAATTGAGGCATTTTTACCTTTTCACACACACGCAGACAGTCAGACAGCTGGGGAGTCGTACTCCGGGCACGAAATCAATGGAGCCAAACATACGGCCGTAAAAAGTGTCTCCCGGTGTATCACTGATTCACCGACCGACGACCGTCGACCGACACTGGCAAGGCAACGGGGCTTCATCTATTGGAATGCAAGCCCCGCCGTCCGCCCGCCCGGTAGTCGGCCAAATTTGAGCCTCGGTCTCTGCCCCATTTATCTCCGTTTTGTTGCAACAAAAAAAAGGCAGGCTGAGGCTCCACTCGATTCCCTGGCTGTCCTGGCGCGCCCACTGCTGTGTTTAATTCGTTTCATTACAGTTCACTGAATATTTGGGTTCCATAACAATTGCTTATCAGAATGAATTGTGCCCGCCGTGCACACCTTGGAAAAAGGTAAACTCCTCCGAGGGCAGAAGGCTGCTCGGTGTGTCTGGTTGGGTTCTTTAGTTTGGTTTTTTTTACACAGCTTGGTCGATGGCAAGTTCTGGGCAATTTGACTACTTCGTTTTTTTCCCTGTCGAGCTGCAAATTTCGAAAGGGTTCAGGACAATTGACTTTGGCAGCGGCGGCGAGTCAAAAGTACTCAACTACCATTCAAAGTTTATTTTTGAATGCAAATATCTGCAAGAATAAAGCAAACGAAGAGAGGAATTCCTGAGAGAAAAGAAGACTGCAAATCTAAGCGAATTCTGTGGGAGAATTCAGACCAAAATCTGCTTTGACTTTGAGGCCAAAGGATCAGTTTTCATTTCTCAACTGTTGCTGATTTGAAGTCATAAATTTACAAATTCCCTTCCTTTTGATAAGTCTCAAAAGACAAGCTTCCTTGAAGAAGTTGAGTCACTGAAGCGACTTTTCTTTTGGGACAAAGAGACTCCACCTGGCCAGCAGCTTAAGTTCTTAGGAGAGCTTCCCCCAGCGATCGGCCAGGACTAAGAACCAAACCAACTGCCTGCGAAAGTTGTGGGCTTGGCTGTGGAGATTGCTGGCGCAAAGTTCCATCGAAGTGGCAATCAACTTGCAATATTTTCAAGTTGACATGCGTCTAATTAAGTTCCCAACAACCAAACAGTAAATGAGTGAGGAGGACGGGGGTGTGGAGGCGGCTCCTTGACAGCCACGAGGGCCACTCGAAGTCAAGCCAAAAAGTGCAAAGCGGTCTGAGGAGGGGCACTGTGAGCCGGGCAATCCTTTAACTTGATGAAGGGTCTTTCACACGCACGCAACTCACATAGCCGGGGGTGGAGTTGTTGTTGTTTTTATTATATGACAATCAATAAATTAAACTTAATTGATGTTAAAAACAAAGTGCAAGGAAGTTCAATTTCCTGCATCAAAATGAAAAGAAACACGAATCCCTCGCCCCCACCGCCCAGCACAGCAACCCGCCGCCCTTTCAACCGCACCCATCCTGGCCGAGGAAAGTTAAGAGAACTTGGATCTTGGCGCAAAGTTTTTCCATTGACCCATAGCTGTTGGGTCAAGAGCGGAAAGTTTTGTTTTTCTTTTCGCCCCGCCCCGCCCAGCCGGCCCCAGTCAGCCAGTAAGGCTTTTCTTTTGATGGTCTTTGGGCTCCTCGAACTTCCTGCCGTCCTGCTTCCGTCGGGCCGAAAAATGTAAAACAACTTTTGTATAATCATAAGGACAACAAACAGCAGCCACTAAGAAAATATTCGTCTGGTCTCTGGCCACAGATTTTTGGCCATCAGGTGGCATCCCCCCCGTTCGGGTGCTTGGATGCTGATGGACTTAGGTGAGGTATCAGCGGACCAACAACAAAGTTGCCACTTTCAACGGACGGAAATTTCGGTGTGGGAATCGCTCGGAAAACTTTCCATCTAACCGGATATTGGTCAGGTCAGACAGCTGAGCGCACGTGCTCGTCCCTCTCTGGCGTGATTTTAAAAGCATTTTAATTTAGTTTACTTATTATATTTCAATTATCCCCGAGAAGGAGAAGGAAAATATATAAATTATTTGTAAAGGCGGAGGAACAACCAACCGACGTCAGAAATTCCTGAGACGCGAATCCAAAGTGGGGAGACAAAAATCCCCATTTCGGAGGAAGGAATGAAACTACTTAGGGGAGGTAAAAAAAAATCTCAGAAGTATTTTTTTCTCAGTCTTAGAAGAGGAGGATTTTTTGGGGGTGGCGAAATTCCCTTACTCCTTTTCATTGCCTGTTTGTTTATGGATCTCCTCGAGTAAACGAACCGAGAAAGCCACTCAAATTGATTGGTATCAAACTCTTCTGAGGCTGCGAAGAACCTCAAGTCTCCTTATTTATCGATCGATCCAAGAGAACTTGGAGGAAGTGAAAGTGGTTCGTTTGGCCTTTTTTCTTGGAGTAAATAAGCCACTTTGAGGTCTCTGATTCTAATTCTTGGTACGATTTTCAGAGAGCTAAAGAGTTTGAAATTATAAGATTATTCACCCCCAGGGAATTTTTAAAGATTGCTTAGGAAATCATAAAGTCAGAGAGACAAAATAACTTTAATCCAAAAACAAATTCAAGTTGTATTATTTTCAAAAGCACCCAACATTTCCTTGTTACTTGTTCGTGAAGTGAAATACTTCAACTGGCGACCTTGAGATCCTCGAGATCCACTTGAACCGCCAGTCGACCCTGTGCCCAATTCGCCTTTGTTTCCCCGCGAGTGTCCTTCCTTTGCCAAATTCTGTGTGCCTGTGTGCGGTGCCCGGTTACTGGGAGTGTTGGCATTTTTGGTTAACCGCGTGTGTTATGCGAACACTTTAAGCGCTCCCGTCACCGTCGACTCGGTTGGCTGTGCCAGTGACACCAACTCCCCGCCAAAGCCGCCGCGATGCCGCCACCGCCACCGCCACCGACCCACCCGCCTGCCGTCTATGCTTTTTATGATGAACGTGGCGGGCATCAAATGCTGTCCTGCTGTCGGTGTCCGTGTCGCGACCGCCGGTTGTCGATGTGTTGGCGCCGCTCTTGTCGTCCTTGTTGATTTTTTGGTGCGATTGTGGAATTCGCGACAGCGCGGACGGGCGGCAGGACGCTGCAGCCATGAAACTGATTTATTGTAACATATTAAATTGTCTCCCAAATCCACACACTCGCGCCCAGCCATCCTGCATCCTGCCACGCGATGCGTTGTGAGTTTTTCTGGGAACTTCTTGTCGGAAACGACGAGACAGTTTGGCTGATGTTCGTGGGTTAATCTAATCGTTTTATGGTTCCTCCGATTAAGCAACAGCGAATTTGAAACTAAACTGCCCCGGGGACTCCGCGAGTGTTCAACTCTTCGACTCTACTGAGTCTCGGGAATAGCTGGCATTTTAATCAGTTTAGAGAATCTTCGAATTATCAGAAATCAGTTAACTTCGCCAAAATATGATTGACCCTCAATTTCCAATCACCCCCAATTTTCTTGGCTCATTAAAATTAGTAAAGTAATTTTTAGAGGTACATATTTCGAAATCTTCTGCGGCTAATTTCAATGAGAGCCTATAGTCTCCTCTTTTTTCTTATTATCTTTCATTTCCTAGGACTTACCGATAGATTTCAGCTTGTGGTTGTTTTTGGTTTCATCCTTGCTGAAATTGTTGTTCATATTTGTTTAGTTTTGTTGTTTTAAAAATCGCCCGATTGCCCGTTTAATTGGGTTGATTTAAATATTTTAATCCACTCATTAAATTACACAGGTCTGCAAAAAAAAAAAAAAAAAATTGAGAGCTGTTTGGGTTTTTTTTTTTTTGGGTGTGCTGACTTCAAAAATAACTTCCATTTTGTCCTAGCACGTCAGGTTTTCTTACAATGAAGGTGTCTCTGACAATCAAGTTATTACCCTATATTAAAACACAAAAAAAGAAATAAAAATATTTATTATTGCGTAGCAAAACTTATGTTTTTATCTAAAAAACATTATTAAGTACCCACTAAATACAATTCTTTTTCCCAGTGAGACTCCTGTTATTACATTTTCGCTTGTCGGAAGCATCTGAAAGGTCTCTTTGAAGCGTCCAAGCGTGTCATCATTGAGACGCTCCATTTTCCGTGCTATCTTTTTTTTTATCTCCTTAATATCTTGGTGAAATCGTTCACCTCGCTCTTCTCCTAAATTTCCATAAAAATAGTCGAGGTGGGACTACCGAAAATGTACTTCTAAACTCATTAAGCAACCTAAAGCTTCAAATGTTTTTAACATTCTTTTGACTATTTGTTTGTAATTAGGGTCTTTGTTATTGCCTAAAAATTTCGTTATGACTTCTTAAAAGGCAATCCACCCTTCTCTTTGAGGATCCGTCTCGGTTGTGGATCAGCCATAAGCCGTCTGTCTAATATCAGGTCCAACGAAAGCACTTTCCTTCAACTTTGCCTCCGAGAGGCCTGGCAACTTTGAAATTAAGTATTTGAAGCAATTACCATCCCTTGGTAGTAACTTTACCATTTGCTTTATCAATCCTAGCTTTATGTGAAGCGGAGGTAAAAGAACTTTATGAGGAGGCACCAAAGTTTCTTGCAAGACATTCTTTTCGCCCACTTGAAGCTCCCTCGAAGGCCAACACATTTTGGTCCAGTGATTTGTTCGGTCTCTACTATCCCATAGGCGATCAGGCGACCAGACGACCAAATTTGGAAGGCAGAGTAAGTCGGCAGACAGACAGATGAATGCGCAGATAAACGGACGGGCAGTTCATCAGGCAAACGGACACTTAGTCAGATGGAGGAATAAGGCGCTCAGTGGAGATCTACAGAGTCCAACTGTCCATTCGTCCACTTCATGCTCTCTTGCCATCCGTCCGCATCTCTGTTCTGTCCAATTGGTCGCCTGTCTGTTTGTGTGTCCATTTCCCCCGGTTTCTTGTCCGCTCCATCTTCGGAAATGGCGTTTGTCGGATTGAAAAGCTTCCATCGCTGGGCCCCCAAATAAAAGCGCCGCTGATCGACGGTCCTGGCAGTTGACAGCAATCGGACAGTAAAAGCGAAAGATGCTTGCTCGACTTTCTTAAACGATGGTCGTGAGTTTTTCAGCGACTGCTAAAAACTTTCATACACCAAATTTAAGTCGACCCAAACACACAAATAACCAATTTTCAAAATCGCGAAATCTGCCAGGGAAATTCAGATGAATTGCAAGCCAGGATAACTGGAGGAGTCTCCTCAGTCGTACCGGTGAATAAAACGTCCACTTTTACCCTCCAGGGCGTGGAGGCGGCTCATTTTGGGTGAATTTAAGGGCATTTTTGGGCCATTTTTTTGAGCAAATTTTGGACGAGGTTGAAAAATTTTTAAAAACCTCAAGTTTTTTAATTTCCTCAGATGACTGCAGTTGCCCCTAACTCCCCTCAAGTCTTTCTTCTTCTGTTTGCCGTGATTTGGATTGCCGGGGGAATAAAAAAGGCAACACAAAATGGAACCAAAAATCGACAGATCCCTAGGAAAAAAAAAAACCAGAGGAACTCTTAATTCTTAACAGCCTAAAATCAGAGGAACTCTTCCCGCTAGAAATCTATGAAGCGCCTCCGAATCGCTACTGAATCCTGGCAGGCGAGGGGACGACGGTTTAAGCTGGGAAACTGGGAGACTTCAGTTTCAATGGGATTGCTGGGCCGGCTTAACCCATTAAGGCCTTGGAAACTCAATTCCCGGGTGGGCGGGCAGCAATTTCTTGCATTTTTTTTTATGATCCTTTGGCCTGCGGTAAAGGAGAAGGAAAACAACACCTTTTATTTGTTTTTATTGGTACTTGCCACCCAAAAGGCTGCCGGCCCGACCACTTTTTTCTGCTTTTCCGGCCGAGTTTTCTTGGGTTTCTTTCCTCTCATTTTGCATGCAGCAAGTTGAAGGAATATTTTTTTAATGCGGCGGTTTACTTGCTGATGAAGTGAATCAAATTGAGGCTCTTGCCGCACAGCGGCAGCTTTCACTCGGTGGCTTTCGCTGGCAGTTTAATTGCATTTTTATTACTCGCCGCGGCGGCCGCCCTCGCGAAAGGGTTGAGGCGGCCAGCAAAAAAAATTCATCATCAAAGGTGTAAAAACTTTTAATATGTTTAATTTTCCACCAATTTTTATGCCAGCCGACCAGCCAACCCCCCGCCGTCCATCGCCAGTGTCCCTTTTTTTTTTGTCCTGTCGGTCGGCGGTCCACTTCATTTAACGAACTCGCTGCTGGGACTGCAAATGGGAGAGTCGCCCAGCCCGGAAAGGCAGGTGGTCGTAAAAGCGGCGAAGGCGGGCGGATTTGGCCACTGGCGTCGTCTTGAAGGAACCAAGGACGCGTCTAGTGGGGGGACGCCTTTTGCAACTTTTGAATAATTTTAACCCAAATAAAAAATGATGTGAATTCCTAATTAGGCTACCCGACCGACCCTCCCCCACCGCCGCCAGGCTGTGGCCAGAAATCAGCGCCGTTTGTTGTCGGCCACGAAGAAGCAGACGAAGGAAAATAAGTTGGCTTTATGATGGCTAAATGCCAAGACTGTCCTGGCCACGTGGGAATAAACACACAGTTAGCAAGAAAGCCCAGGCTGACCCCCCGACCACTCAGAAATCCCCGAGGCTATTCCCCCTTGCACGGTTGACTAGTTAAAATGCAAGGATTTTGACAGGACGGCCGACCGCCGACACAATCGTCCTCGTCAGCAGCCTGCGCATTTCTCTTTTTCTTTTGGGCGGAGCATTGACAAATTGATATTTGCATTTAAATTGAAAATTTACATTGGTCTCCGCCGATCGCGGGGCGGTCACAGCGGTGTAGTTGACTTTAAATACCGTCCATATTTTTTTTTATATTTCTTCCCCATTTCCATATTCGACGTCTTCGTCTGTCTGTGGCGTCTCCCTCATGGACAATTCGAACGAACGTCACTTCATTCGCTTGACATTCGACATTAATACACCCGCCCAACCCCAGACCCTCGGGACAGCTGTGCTGCGGCTAAGCTGCCCGGACAGGTTGTCCTGCTGGCGGACAGGACGCGGGGAGTGCTTATTACTCTGGCTGGTGGGTGTGGGTGGCCGAGAGAAACTGCACAATTTGCATTATGAAATAAGGTCTTTTGTCCGCGCTGCCCACAAAGCGGTCGTTAGATTTGAAATTGGAATTCGGCATTATTTCCCCGCCCTCAGATCTGTTGTCTTTTTGGAGGCAATCTGTGTTTATTACTTATACTCATTTATGGAAATTTGCATTCATTTTTTTTTTTTTTTTTGTGGGTTTCTTTTCTCAGCTGGTGTTTGTTTTTTTCAGAGAGGGGAGGGTGGGTGATGTGCGTGTCAGAGTTTCGCTTGAAATGGGTCAGTTGGGCTGGCCAGGTGCGTTGATTTGGGAGAATTACATGCGGAAGTCAACGACGGACAAAAGATGGACAAGTTGAAAGTTGGACTGAATAAAAGAACGGACAGAAACAGAATGCTTTAAAGCGCTAGAGGGATTTTTAAACAAGCTTAAAATTAGGGGAAATATGTTCCAGTCCCGAAAGTTTTTAGGAAAAACCAAACTCCACATTTGCATATCAAATTTTATGCTTTATGGGCAGCCTGATGTCGACTTTTTGCCCTGTCTTCATAACAGTAGATTTGTCTAGAATCTCCTTTGACAAGGAGGAGTTATTTTGGGAGTCAAGAATATCAAAATTTGCGGGTTTCCTTGAGCGTCTTTCGAAATTCAGCGAAACGCGCAATTGGCTCAAATCTATTACCTACTTTTTAGGGCAGGAAGGGTCTCCCGCAGTCAGTTTACCCTCAAGCGCAGCAGCCCAACACCCCAGAGACTTTAAAGAAAATAGTTGCACTTATTTAGGTATGAAAATTCAGAACACAAATGGATCACCTGTACCTCTCAAGTTTATTGATTTGTTGAGATGACTGCAGTTGCCCCTCACTCCCTTTCAGTCTTTCTTCTTCTGTTTGCCTGGATTTGGCTTGCCTAGGGAACAAAAACCAAAACCCAAAAAAGTAGGCAACACAAAAATTTCAAGTGGGCAGCCAGAACGAAACAAAAAAAGTCACCTCAATTTTGGTTTCACGGATTTCCAAAAGGCCAGTAAAGACCAACCGCGATTTTTTCGATTCTTTACCCCTAAAATAGTGAGTCAAAGGTGATTTTTGTCTAATATAATGTTCCATGGACCCGCAAATGGCAGTGGGTCAAATCCACTGGAATCTGCCCAGAAAATCATGAAAAAATCGATTTTCGCGGAATCTGCCAATGAAATTCAGATGAATTCCAAGCCAGGCCAACTGGAGGAGTCTCCTTAGTCGTACCGGTCAATAAAATTCATACTATTGCCGTCCAGTGCGTAGAGGCGGCTTATTTTGGGTGAATTTAAGGACATTTTTGGGCCATTTTTTTGAGCAAATTTTGGACGAGTTAAAAAAAATATTAAAAACCTCAAGTTTTTTATTTTCCTCAGATGACTGCAGTTGCCCCTCACTCCCTGCCCGTATTTTTTCTTCTGTTTGCCTTGATTTGAATTGCCGGGCAGCCAGCTGGAACAATTCGTAGACCACCTCTCGTCCACAATTGCTGAAGCGGCTCGGCGGGCCATCCCAACCCCA